>JALIZF010000548.1:0-22783 GCA_029948255.1 Telmatactis stephensoni | reverse complement strand
GTACTTGACATGGATTTCTGTGATTTCATCATCTGTAATGTTAAGCATAATGCAATGAATATTCATGAGCCAATTAAATACGGTATACTCCCAATTCATCTGCATTCAATTCATACTGAATAATGTTCAGCTAAAATTGATCAAAGAGCACATATTTATCTATGTGAAAAACAGTTTTCCAAAGTAACTAATTTTATAATCTTATGTCATTGCTAATGTTTATAAACAAATAGCTGAATTAACAAATTTAAATCATTGAAAATCTTTATTATAAGTAAATTAATCCATACTAAAGCAGTTAAGTAAAGTGCAAATAGCTTTATGGTCTGAAAAATAAGTTTCTGAAATTTGATAACTTGCTTGTGGTTCAGGCAAGTTGGTATAGATATGGTCAATACAAGTATTGCTATCTGTGGTACTACATGTCACAAGCTGTCTATAACCATTGTTTTTAATCAGTGAACAAATTGTAAAGAGGTGTGCGCTGCGAGTCATTGAGCCAATTTACATTAAAGTCACCTATAAATATGTTAAATTGAGTTTCTAGTAATTCTAATGTGTCTTGAAGTGCACTACACATTTCTGCTATTGATATAGCAGGTGATCTATATATCCCGACAAGTGTTACATGAGGTATTACGATGAATCTCAATATTGTTATTTCTACACCATATCTATTAGATTGATAAGGATATCCTGGATAATAGTCAAGACGACTATAAACTGCTGTGCCACCATATGGCCTTGTATTTTGATGATGCCTTGGTGGGGCATCATTTCTAAACAATGTGTATTGATCGTCATTCATCAAATACAAGCTATCATTATCAAGTTCAGTAAACCTTGTTTCTGCAAAAATATGAACATCAGTACTTGAATAATTCATATCTGTACAAACATCTCTGATGTGTTTGTGTAAGGATCTTGCATTAAGATAACAGACTTTCAAACTAATTTGAGGTGCACAATATACTGGCTTTATTGCCAGAGATAACTGTCCATCAGTTCTCAAACGATGCATTTCTGTTTGGATCTCATCACTGACAGCTATTTTGTTTTCACACAGGTCTGTGATGTAAAGACCATCTATAGTTGTCACTCTACTTAATCCTACATAATGTATGTGAGGTATATATTGCTCTTCTAGTTTCAAAATTGTTCATCTGTATATTGCTTTTTATCAACAAGTTGACCAAGGATTCTAAGTAAGTGTAACCAATGTGTTTCAGCTGATGAGAAACAACAAAACAATGTAGCACGACCCAGCTGTCTTATCATTGCAAACAAATCTTTTTTAGCCTTTTCAAAATATGGAGGCGAACCTCTTAATGCATTTAGGAATTTATACCCTTCATCATGACGGATTAATCTGTCTAAAGCTCCTTGATGTTTCAATTGCCCTGCTTTAATATTTCTATTGTTTCCCTTGCATTTTCTAAGGGCAATATGTGATTTACCTTTATTTGTAGCTTCTTTGTTTTATAGAAAATATTTTCAGTACACATTGGAGCTCGTGTATCTAAACCGTCTTAGTTCTGACTTACAAATATCACTAAAAGTAACACTGACTTTTCTTTGTTTAGTTTCTGGTCTTGGCTGACCAAAAAATGTTCCAAGATATGCCAACTTCTTAAAATGCTTATCTCTAAAAACACTCAATGGTCTGTTACCTTCAGCTGGAGCAACATTGAGAATATTTTGCTGCCCATTATCATCCAAAAAGTCTTTTGCAGTAAATAAAGTATCAGTTACACCTGCAGGTATTTCTGCTTTATCTTCGCTCAATTCATCATCGTTATCTAAGTTTACAGAAGTAGTATCATTGCAGACATTTTTATCGTATGATTCGGATTGCAAGCTGTCATTGTCATTATTTATATCTTGTCCAATTTCTATACTGTATTGGTCAATCCAGTCATTATCAAATATTATCCCTTCATCCAGTTATATAAACTGCTATTTGTCATTAACCATTTTGCTGCTTGTACCACCTTATGTGGTCTTATATTTAAAGACAATGCTGAAATTTTATAGTGAAGTTTTCGCTTTAAATTTACTTTGATAGTAGCAGTTTGGCTCTGTAACCGTGGTAACGTGCTTACTGTATGAGTAACATCTGCAGGTACATTGACAATATTACCATGTATTTTTAGTTGTCTTCCTCTAGGAGCTTGCATTAATTTTTGAAATGCAATCCTTGGTGCTAGCAATCGACATTCTAATTCATTGAGATCAAAGAAATCTGGTTTTTCTGGAAAAACCATCCCATTCGCAACTGCACATGGTGGGATCTTGTTTTTTATCAAATGATTATTACATGTGTTACAAATCCACTCTTTGTTATCAACACTGGTTTATCTGCATGAATTACACTATGTCTATACCATAACTGGTCACAACAACTACAGATGTACACTGGACCTTGTTTCACTATTTCATGGAATTTTTTAATGGAACAGCCAACAGTTATTGTAAAGGACACTCTTCCCCTCCCCCCTTGATTCTTTAGTATCCCTTCAATGTTTAACTTAGTGATTACGGAATGTTCAAGTATCAAGTTTCCGACACGTGTAGTATCCAGAGTTTAGTGTATCGTCCACGTTCAAGTTTAAGTCAAGCTTTCAAGTTCAAGTAATAAATCGACCTATCCATAGGCTTTATGTTGGGACAGTTATGTAAGTACCTTTTTAGTAATTCTTTAGTGATTTCGTACCCTTTGAAGTGATTTAAATGTCCAGTTTGTTGATTGCTTAATTGATGATAAGCAAAGATATTCCATGCATGTGATTCTAGTTATATCCATTGAAGTTACGTTATATGATAATTGTCAATTTGTAAAGAACCATTTATGCCGTGTAATCATTTTCGTTTAGCTATGTTTATTGTATTGTAATTGTAAGAAATTCGTATCTATGTTTTCAGTTTACGCAACAAATAAAAGGGTTAACGTTCACTGGTCTTCACGTATTCCGAGTTTCCCTTGACCCGACCTTTTGTGCAGTTAGAAATAAACCCAGCATTTCGCCAGCGATAGCTACAGTAAAATAACTCCACGCCACTGCTTTTGGATAATCGCCAAAGATCGAAACACGAACATTCTGATTGAATATGAAACTAGACGCACACGTGCGTTCACTCGTGCCCCTGGAGCCCTTTTAAGAGAGGCTCAAATGACCGGCTCCGTTCGTACTCTTCCCCGAGCCGTTTCACGCATTCTTCACCATTCCGGGAAATAGCTAACCGTAACATAATGACCTTTTTTGAATCGGCTAACCTTAAACTAAAAATATCTTGATTAGTCAGTTTGTCTGTCAACAGCTATATTAGTGTTTCCCTTTGTCTTTCTATTATCATGCATGATATCTCAAACATGCAAAAATATACCAGTTTATTCAACTTCTTATTTCACTATATATCTCAATTGTTTGCTGTTAAGACTTCTACAACGGCATATTTGACACAATAACAAATCGTGTATTTTTTCGTTCATGTTTCAGATGCTTTATATATGAATAAAAGACGTTACGTGACCAAACGCGAAATACAAGGTCAATGGCCTAGTTTCATGCCATTCCGATATTAAATTAAAATTCAGTACAAAAACCTCTCAAGATCTCTTGAATGCTTGAATGAGGAATATAATTGACTTGCTTCTATGTATGTTCGTTTAGCAACATGTAGGATGAGAAATTCGTAGTTTTCCAGCTCATAGGAAATAGTCGTTATCGCGAGGGCCTCGGCTTTCAAGTACTCCATTTAGAGTTCGATATTTGGTCAAAGTATTGGAGATGAAGCTCAAAATATCAGCCCATTCTGAAGCTCTTATGAGTATATAGGTATATCTCGAGTTAAAAGCTCCAAATTACATTGTTCTACTGCAGGAAAAGCCTGTCTCTGAAAGCTATTTTCTTTGTAGTCGGCCATCTTGCATTCCTAAAGTTCCTCGCTGGCGTTCACTACGGAGGTGATGAATGAAGGGCATTGTTTTTTACGTTCTTAACCAATCAGGGGTGTAACACGTGACCGATTGCGCAAGAATGCTGCATTCTCGAGACGAAAAGAGGAAAAAAAAAACATTTGTAGTTTATAACTCGTTCCCGGCCTAAAGGCCTGGGCACGAGTAATAATCGAACATGGATAAGAGTACTGACTCGCAAGAAACTATTACGAAATGGCTTCTAGAAGGTCATTTGGCGTCAGGCGATGACAGCCGTGAAAGTAGTCCGGAAGTAACGCAACGCTCAAATAAACGTGACCGGAAGTTCACAGAGAAAGGAAAAGATTATAAATTAGATTGCCTAAATAAGGATTTGCGTCACGCTCATTCAAACATGTCAAAACAAGTTAAAGCAATACATTCATTGCTCGACAAAGAAATGGATCCATATTCCTTAGAAGCGGAACGAAATAAACTCGATAAACTGAAAGAAGCATACATTGAAGCTTATACAGCCATGTGTGATTTGAGCGAAAGCAAAGAAGAAAAAGAAGCGCTTTATAGAGATATGGATCTCTGCGATCGTCAATACACGGAATGTAGACTTAAGATATGCGAACGCCTGCAAAAGTTAGAAAAGGAGTCGCAACTAGAAACTATTTCCTTTAAGTCTCACAAAGTACGACTTCGAAGGCGTCATCGAGAAACTCGAAGTCCTCAACCCTCTCACGGAAGTTAGACGCAGTAGCTAAGGCCGCCAAACTTAAAGTAGAAATGCAGTTCTTGGAGCAAGAAAAGGAAATTCGCAAATTGCAAATTCAAAAGGAAATCGCCTTAGCAAATGCCGAAGCAGACGTCATGAAAAAGGTTTTAGAAGAAGAAAAAATGACGCAATCGGAACAACTTCAGCCAGAAGAGGATAGTCGTGTAGAAAGGAAATCGGCTAGTGATGACGTCCTAAATACTAAACCTCCCCTAGCTGATTTTCTCGGTTTTTCGACAGAAACGCCCGCGTCTAAAACACAACCAATTCGAAACAGTGAAACAATAGTTGATAAGACGTCTGTAAAGAAGGAAGTCACTCCTGAGTTCTCACCAATAATACCAGCGGCCAAAACAGAGCCGCAATTATATTCGATGGTCGGTTCAAAAGATGTTGAAAGCCCGCTTATCAAGTCAAGCTCTCAGTCTACCCTTTGTAGCGACTCAACGCTAAAAGAACTGATCAAGCTACAACAAAGGCAGACCGAACTAAGTGCAATTTTGGCAAACCAGCAAAGAATCAGCTCTCTACCCGTACAAGAACCGTCCACCTTCGACGGTAATTTCTTTGATTACCCGATCTTCATTCGCGCATTCGAAACGATAATCGAAAACAAAGTCAGCAGTGATCGAGATCGGCTGTATTTCCTTAGCAAGTACACGACCGGCAAGGCCAACGAAATCGTAAAAGGGTTCGTTACTCTGGATTCCGACGACGGATATAAGGAAGCTCGCAGACTCCTAGCGAAAAGGTTCGGAGATCCCTTTTACGTCGCTCAAGCCTACAAGAACAAACTAAAAAGGTGGCCGCAGATCAACGAAGGAGATGGTGTCGGCGTTCAAAGCCTGTCTGACTATCTAGTCCGATGTAAGGAGGCAATGAAAACGATGCACTGCCTTGACGAGCTCAACTCCTCCGAGACAATTATGCAAATAAGTGCGAAACTGCCATCATATACAGGTATCAAGTGGTGTCGTCATGCACATGACATTAAAGAAAAGGTAAAGAAGCCCGTATCATTCAACGACTTGGTTGAATTCGTAAAGATAGAAGCTGAACTCGCTACTGATCCTGTATTCTCTCCTGATGCGTTAAAACGTGAGCGAAACAAAGACGCAAGGCAAGACAAAGAAGTTAAGAGAGCACAGTACAACAAACGCTCCTCTCGTGCAAACACGTTCTATACTTCGACGACTGCTTCGTCTGGCACCGCAAGGCAGAGCCCAAGCGATCAGAAACTTCAATGTCCTTCGTGCTCAAAGAACCACGACCTTGAAGACTGTGTCGAGTTTAAGAAGATAAGTGTAGAAGAAAGAGTAAAGTTCGTGATGAATAAAGGCCTCTGCTTTGGCTGCTACGGCAAGGAGCATCGCTCGAAGGACTGTAAGTCAAGACGCACATGTAAAGTATGCGGAAAGCGCCATCCCACAACTCTCCACCAAGATTCCAAGAACCCACCAGAAGCGAAGGACAATACGACAACTGGCGCAAGGAAAGAAAGTGAGAGACCTGCGCAGAGTGTAAGCAACTGTGCCACTGCTAACGAATCTTCTTGTCAAGAGAATACTATCATCAACTCGATGATTGTTCCCGTGTGGCTTCACCACGAAGACAACCCAGATCATGAGATACTTGTGTACGCCCTCTTGGATGAGGCTAGTGACTCCACCTTCATCAAGGTGTCAACCCTTGAGAAGCTAGGGATCAGTGGAACCGAGATCAAACTTAATCTTTATACGATGCATGGTAAGGCGGAGATACCCACTCAGAGAGTCAATGGCCTGGTGGTCAAGCGAGTAGATAAGAGAGTCGACGTAAAGCTACCAAGAGCTTACTCAAGGAGCGATATTCCATCCAGACGCGACCAAATTCCTAGACCAGAGACAGCCGACGCATGGCCTCATCTAAGGAAAATTAAAGAGAAGATTCCACCCTACCAAGACAACCTAGAAGTTGGTCTACTGATAGGCTGTGATTGCCCCAAGGCAATCAAACCCAAAGAGGTCATTGCAGGAAAAACCGACGACCCTTATGCAATACGGTCCTACCTTGTCCCAGCGCAGTCGGTTCAAGCTCAAGAAAACAATGGCAGTGTCTGCAACAGAACCTTTGCCCAAGAGATCCCCTCCTCGGAGCACAGGAGCCATAACCTTGTGGTACCTGTGCAAACAAAGGAAATTATGAACCCAAGCGAAGTAAAGAGAATGTTCGAGCTTGACTTCTCTGAAGTGAAGGGCCAAGAAGAATCTACACCAGTAAGTAAAGACGATCGCATGTTCATGGCGAAGGTAGAGGAAGGCATTCGACATGACGCAGATGGCCATTATTCCATGCCCCTTCCATTAAGAGATCAAAACGTTAAGCTTCCGAACAATCGCGAAGTAGTGGTTCGGCGCCTAGTTCATTTAAAGAGGAAATTTAAAGCAGATAGCAAGTACAAGGAACACTATATAACGTTCATGAATAACTTAGTACAGAAAGGCTACGCAGAAGAGGTGTGTTCATCCACTTTTACGTCAACAGAAGAAAAACAAGACCCTGGTAGATCCGTATGGTATATTCCTCATCATGGGGTATACCACCCTAAGAAGCAAGACAAAATCAGAGTCGTCTTCGACTGTTCATTTGAGTACAGAGGAGAATCGCTGAATAAGAACCTCCTGCAAGGGCCTGACTTGACAAACAACCTAAGTGGGGTCCTATGTAGGTTCCGCAAAGAGCCGGTGGCAATCATGTGTGACATCGAAGCCATGTTTCACCAAGTCAGAGTCACCGAAGACTGCCGAGACATGCTGAGATTCCTTTGGTGGGAAGGTGGCAACATTGAGAAAGAACCGAAGGAATACCGAATGACAGTCCACTTATTTGGAGCAACATCTTCCCCCGGATGCTGCAACTTTGCTCTGAAGACGACAGCTAACGACCATGAGGAAGAAATTGGTCACGCCCCGGCACAATTCCTCCGTGAAGACTTTTATGTTGATGATGGCTTAAAGTCTGTGGGTACTGCAGAGGAAGCCGTAAAGTTGATTGAGAGTACCAAAGAAATGTGTAAGAAAGGAGGCTTCAACCTTCACAAGTTTACTTCAAACAAAAAGGAGGTGATTGCGCAAATCCCCATCGAAGATCGAGCAGAAGATATAAAGCATTTAGATCTTGATCACGACGCATTACCAATAGAACGCGCCCTTGGGATGCAATGGTGCATCGATTCTGACACCTTTAGATTCCATAGCACCTTAAAGGACAGACCGTGCACAAGAAGAGGCATCTTATCCACGGTGAGCTCGATCTACGACCCTCTAGGCATCGTGGCCCCACTGCTCTTGGAAGGCAAGAAGATTCTACAAGGTCTGTGCAAGGAAGGGATAAGTTGGGATGATCCGGTACCTGCGGAAATTGCATCTGCATGGAGGAAATGGAAGATGGAGCTGCATGAGCTAGAAAATCTGTCCATAAGCAGGTGCTATCTGCCAAGTGGTTTTGGTCAAGTTATCGAGACACAACTTCATCATTTTTCTGATGCAAGTGTCAAGGGGTATGGTCAATGCACATACTTACGACAACGGAATGAACATGGCCAGATATTCTGCTCGTTCGTCTTCGGTAAAGCCCGTGTTACCCCCTCGAAGCAAGTCACAGTTCCAAGATTAGAGTTAACTGCTGCCGTAGTCTCCGCGAAAGTTGCCCAACAAGTACGAAAAGAACTACGTATTGACAACATCAAGGAATTCTTTTGGACTGACAGTACGGTGGTTCTGGGCTACATTGTCAACAGCTCCAAGAGATTCCATGTCTTCGTGGCAAATCGTGTGCAACAGATCCAAGACTTGACGTCCATTGACCAATGGCGGTATGTGAATACCGGCTCCAATCCAGCTGATTGCGCTTCGCGCGGATTGACAGCTAGACGATTGTTGAATTCCAAGTGGATCAATGGACCCGACTTCTTGTGGAAAGAAGAAGAAGAAGAATGGCCACGTGCTCCTAAGGATGATCACGATCTATCTGAAGATGATCCTGAAGTTAAGAAGGCTATCACTATGGCAACAGTGACGTCGAAAGCCAAAGATGACCTGCTCGAGCGTCTCGAGTATTTTTCGAGTTGGTTTCGTGCCAAGAAGTCGATCGCGCTCTGCATACGTTACATCAAATGTCTACAAGAGAGAGTCCGGCATAAACTGACTCAATCACAAGTCAAAGACCCCCCAACTCAAACGGAAAGTAACGTTGCACTTCCATTAGCTTCGCCCATCACAGTTCAAGAGATGGAAAGAGCAGAGGTCGTCATCTTGAAGGCAATTCAAGTTGTCGCCTTTGATGACGAAATATTGCAACTCAAAGGAAAACTAGCCAAGCAAGAACAGGATAAGGATAAGTCAAAACAAGCCGATCAAAAGGCAGACAAGGAAGAACAAAGCCACCCGCGACGCGGCCCACTTCACAAGCTCGACCCCTTTCTGGACTCCGATGGCATTCTCCGCGTTGGCGGACGACTAAGAAGATCCAGCCTACCAGATAAAGTTAAGTTTCCTGCTATCCGCTCCTTCCCAGGAAAGCTCACGTCACAGATCTGGTAATCCGATGGTTTCATGAGCAGGTCCAGCATCGAGGACGCAGCTCCACCCTTAATGAAGTAAGAATCAACGGATATTGGATCATCGGTGGTTCAAGCACAGTTGGAAGCTTAATCGTGCAGTGCGTTACCTGCCGTAAACTTCGAGGATCACTCCAAGAGCAGAAGATGGCAGACCTGCCGGAAGACAGACTGGAGCCTTCCCCTCCATTCTCATATTGTGCCGTCGACTACTTCGGTCCATTGCTGATAAAGGAAGGCAGAAAGGAGTTAAAGAGATACGGAGTGCTATTCACCTGTATGGCTTCGAGAGCCGTTCACATTGAAATCGCCTGCAGTTTGGAAACCGACGCATTTATTAACGCTCTTCGTCGCTTCGTATGTCGAAGAGGACCAATACGCCAATTACGCAGCGACAGAGGAACAAACTTTGTGGGGGCAAAAGGAGAGCTGCAGCAGAACCTGAGAGAGATGAATCATAAGAAGATCAGCGATGAGATGTTGAAGCTAAATTGTGACTGGTTTACCTTCAAGTTCAACGTTCCCGCCGCCAGTCATATGGAAAAGGAGTCTGGGAGCGACAAATACGCTCAGTTCGTAGCATCCTAGCAGCGTTGTTGGATGCTAATGGCACTCAGCTCAACGACGAGTCCCTCCGTACATTCATGTGCGAGGCTGAATCGATTATCAACACCCGTCCTTTAACAACCGATTCCTTAAACGAGCCAAACGCTCTAAGTCCCCTTACACCAAGCCATCTCTTGACAACGAAGTCCAAAGTTATTCTTCCACCTCCAGGAAATTTTCAACCTCAAGACAAGTACTCGCGAAAAAGTTGGAGGCGTGTCCAGCACTTGAGTAACGAGTTCTGGAACCGTTGGCAAAGAGAGTATCTGCTGAATCTGCAATAACGACCAAAATGGACCAGCGTTAAAAGAGATCTTGCCATCGGAGACGTCGTTATACTCAAGGGAGAAGACAACCGTAGGAACAAGTGGCAGCTAGCGCGAGTGGAGGAAATCAACAAAAGTCAAGACGGCCACGTACGTACCGTCAAGGTCTCCCTAGCTGATACCTCCATCGACGACAAAGGAAAGCGCACTTCAACGAAGGTGTACCTGGAGCGTCCAATCCACAAGTGCGTCCTATTGATTGGTCAAGCCTCATCAACACAGAATGGAATCTCAACGACTCCTGAAGAATCAGTGCAGAACCTCAACGATTCGTGAAGAGGCAGCTGCGTAGATCCTCAACGATTCACGAAGACCTGGGGTAATTCCCAGCCAAGGAGCCATTAATAGACTTTAATTTGATTAGTTGAAATTAGCAATTTCAGGGGAGCCATGTAAAGGACACTCTTCCCCTCCCCCCTTGATTCTTTAGTATCCCTTCAATGTTTAACTTAGTGATTACGGAATGTTCAAGTATCAAGTTTCCGACACGTGTAGTATCCAGAGTTTAGTGTATCGTCCACGTTCAAGTTTAAGTCAAGCTTTCAAGTTCAAGTAATAAATCGACCTATCCATAGGCTTTATGTTGGGACAGTTATGTAAGTACCTTTTTAGTAATTCTTTAGTGATTTCGTACCCTTTGAAGTGATTTAAATGTCCAGTTTGTTGATTGCTTAATTGATGATAAGCAAAGATATTCCATGCATGTGATTCTAGTTATATCCATTGAAGTTACGTTATATGATAATTGTCAATTTGTAAAGAACCATTTATGCCGTGTAATCATTTTCGTTTAGCTATGTTTATTGTATTGTAATTGTAAGAAATTCGTATCTATGTTTTCAGTTTACGCAACAAATAAAAGGGTTAACGTTAACTGGTCTTCACGTATTCCGAGTTTCCCTTGACCCGACCTTTTGTGCAGTTAGAAATAAACCCAGCATTTCGCCAGCGATAGCTACAGTTATACTGGCTCTGTATCTTCTCTGATACTCATTCGTTTTGGCTTTTTTTTCTGCAGATGCTAAAGTTGCTCTATAATTCCTCTTATACTCATTATGCTTAGCTTTTTTCTCTGGAGATGCTAAAGTTGCTCTACGATTCCTCTCATATTCATTACGTTTAGCTTTTTTCTCTGGAGATGCTAAAGTTGCTCTACGATTCCTCTCATATTCATTACGTTTCGCTTTTTTCTCTGGAGATGCTATAGTCTGTCTATAATTTCTTTCATATTCATTACGCTTGGCTTTTTTGGCAGGTGATTCAGTAGAAATTCTATATTGTTTCATACAAGCAGCTTTTTCTTGCCTTCTGTTTTTACAGTTGTTCAATTTAAGAACCTTGCTGTTTTGTGAACATTCATCTTTTTCGCCATTTATGAAAGATCCATAGATATTGCTTGTTCTCTCATTATCAATTTCAGTTGAATTATCAAAACATGAAGCTGAACATGTTGAAATATAATGCATTTCACCTATATGACCTATATATATTGATCTAGTATCTAACAAATTACAATGTGCAGGTTCAACTAAAGTCATTTCTCTGAAATTTTGACTTGATTCTATGATATGAATCTTTAAATTCATTGCATCAGCAACTGCTTGTATTACAATGTTATCAGCCCATGTACCTTGCTTAGACATGTACATATTAGATAAATACTGTGACCATGGTGTATCTACTACACTTTCTATAAATCGTTCAAGATTTTCAGTCAAGTATCTAACTCCTACAGCTCTGATTTCTAAATGATGATTTGAATCACCGTATAACTGATGTGATATTGATTTAAATAAACAATCACCACCTCCACCAACATCTAATGGCTGTTACGGTGAAACCTAAGATATTTAGCTAGTTTGATAGTTAGTGACGTCACAATCGATAATTGCCATTTACGCACGTTTTCCTCGCCGAAGTAACATCTCACAAGAGCCATCGGGTAAATATCGATATCATCGTTGATACACAATGTATTTCTAAATTAACATACAACTTATAATGTGTAACATCATGTACTAGGTTTCGAAAGACTAACGGACTGACAGATTAACGAACTAGTGAACCGACTGATGACAGACCAATAAAGTCCTTTGAAAACGCTGGCTAGCTTGTTTGATCGGTCGAGGAAACATTCGAAACCCGCTCTCATATGATGGCCGAAGAAGCCAAGACAGTTCGTCGAACTGCCCAATGCAGATTCACAAGGAAGAGAAATGAATTGCTAAAATCAATAGCTAACAAAAGCACTAGAGAACTTGTGGAAGCGAATTACGCACAATTCTTGGACGCGTGGGGACTCCTGGAAAGCAAACACGATCTTTACGCGATGTACTTGACAGATCATCAAGTAGAAGATGCCGATACATGGATAATAAAGTTTCAAGACCTATTTGCTGAAGCCACCGCTATGAAGATAAGTTATATAAATAATTTGTCACAAGCAGAACAGAGCGCGCGCACGGAGGCAGAGCGCCAACAGACGGCAAACAAAGAGCGCGAGCAAACGCAAAGAATGATTGATCAAGCAGCTACAAGAAGAGACACTGCGCGAGCTGTTTTCGAAACCTCGTACAAAGGCGCTACGCATGTGTTAAATTCACACGAGATTGCGGCCGCTACGATCAAGAATTTACAAAGACAACTCGAAGAAGCCTTTGCGGAATGCAAACAAGCTCACAGCACGCTTCTTGATTTATTAACAAGAGAAGCAGCCTCATCGGAAATGAAATGGCTCCCAGCTATTCAGGCTTGCTACAACGAGATAGTTGAAAAACTAGAAGCACGACTCAACACGGATGAAAAACTCGTAGACGAATCGAAGCAACATCTTAAGCACATTGAGAAATCGACCAATCTGCAGTTAGAAAAGATCAAAATGCCGCAATTTAACGGAGAATTGAGAGAATATCCTACCTTCAAGAGAGACTTTCAAAAGCAAGTGATGCCACATTTGACCGCAGACACTGCGCCTTATACGCTACGCTCCTGCCTCGGTAAAGAACCCTTGGCCCAAGTGAAAAGCGTAGACGACGACATTCTAGAAATGTGGGAAAGGTTGGACGAGAAATACGGAGACCCAGCTAAAGTCGCTGATGCAATAATCAATGACATAAGACGATTCAAAATCATCAGAGAAGGCGAAGCCAAGCGAATTTACTGAATTTGTCGGGATCGTTCGAAGACGGATATCGAGATCTCAAGAGGCTCGGATTGGAAGCTGAGATAACCACGACGAGCTCCGTAAGCATCATCGAAAGGAAACTGCCAGCCGACGTGAGAATGGAGTGGGCCAAACTACTCAGTGCTGATGGAAGTACAGTTGACAAAACGAACAAATTTTCGAGCCTCCTCAATTTCCTCCTTACTCAAAAACGCGCAATCGAGTACGACGCATCAGAACTACGCGCACCTGGCAGTTCTGCTTCAGCGAAAGGAGTAGCTCACTACGTTATGACGAACGAACGTCGCGAAAACCCAAAACCAAGATCCGGCAAGTGTATATTCCATGACAACGCCGAGCACGCAACAAGCGAATGCAGACTCTACCTATCCAAATCGATACAGGAGAAAATGGAGATGCTGAAAGAAAAGGGAGCATGCTTTTCCTGTCTAAAATATGGTCATCGATCGCGAGACTGCCGAAGAAAAAAGGAATGCGGAATCAATGAATGTAAAAGGAAACACCACACAACTCTGCACGAAGACAAACCCGCAGAAACCGAAACTCCGAATTTATCTGCCTCGACTAATGCGTGCACTGACAAATTTAGCGAGACGTGCCTTCTTCAGCTTCAAAGAATAAGAACTAAGGGAGGATGGGTGAATGTCCTGTGGGATAACGCTTCATCCATAAGTTTCATAACGACCAGCAAAGCAAATACGGAAAACCTTCGCGGCACGCCAGTAGAACTTTCACTCATCAATGTAGGAGGAGAAGAAGAAAAGATAAAGTCAACAAAATACCAACTGTCGCTTATTGATCTGCAAGGCAAAGTTATCGTCTTCGAAGTATACGGAATCGACAAAATAACCTCCGATATCCAAAAGGTCAATATAGACGGAATATCACGCATCCTTAAAGTGCCAGAGAGCGATATCACACGACCTCACGGAACAGTCGATGTTCTAATCGGATACGACTACGCCGGATTTCACCCCGAAAAGGAAAAGAGCTGTGAAAATTTACTGTTACTGAAGAACAGATTCGGACGCTGCGTCGGTGGAGCACACCCCTCCATCAAAGAATCAACCAGAAAACCTACACTCGACGCAGTC
This sequence comes from Telmatactis stephensoni, assembly GCA_029948255.1. Lineage (NCBI taxonomy): Eukaryota > Metazoa > Cnidaria > Anthozoa > Actiniaria > Isophelliidae > Telmatactis > Telmatactis stephensoni. Next base: position 8,276 of record JALIZF010000548.1, on the reverse strand, counting down.
AAGACCCACTATCTGAAAGGAGTCAAGATAGATGACTTTTACAACATCGAGAATCTTGGAATTAATTGTACCCCGCGATGCGGAGGATGCAAATGCGGCAAGTGCGCACCCGGTACCAAAGACTACACTCTCAAGGAAGAAAGAGAGCTAAAGCTTATTGAAAGTGGTCTTCAATTCAATGAACAGGAAAATAGCTGGATCGCTGAATATCCATGGATCAAAGACCCTAATTCACTACCAAACAATAGAAACGCGGCACTCAGACGGCTTATGACGACTGAAAGAAGGCTGGTAAGGAACCCTGAACATGCAAAAGTCTATCAAGCACAGATTGAAGATATGGTCGAAAGGGGAGTAGCTAGAAAATTGACGCAGGAAGAACTTGATAACTACAAAGGACCGATGCACTACATCTCCCATCACGATGTCCTGAAGCCAGACTCTAAGTCAACGCCAGTTAGAATTGTCTTCAATAGCAGCGCGAACTACATGGGACACGTACTAAACGAGTATTGGGCTAAAGGACCAGACTTATTGAACAACCTTCTAGGAATCCTGATTAGATTTAGAGAAAACGAGATTGGCTTCATCGGGGATGTGAAGAAAATGTATCACACGGTGAAGACGAAGACAATCGAACAACATACACATCGCTTCTTGTGGCGCGATATGAACCCTCATAGAGATCCAGACACATACGTCATCCAAAGAGTTTCATTCGGAGATAAACCGTCCGGAACCATAGCAACCATGGCAATGAGGAAGACAGCTGAAATGGGAGGTAAAGATCATCCACAGGCCACAGAAATCATCCTAAACAATTCGTACATGGATGACATCGTCGACAGTGTTAAAGGTAAAGATCAAGCCAAATCAATAACGAATGAAATCGAAAGGGTACTGATAAAGGGTGGATTCAAAATCAAAGGATGGTTTTTCTCGTACGATATGGTAACAGACGAGAGAACGCTAGCACCAAACGAACATACCTCATCTACTGAAAAGGTGCTTGGAGTAACATGGTGTATTGACAAAGACCAATTTCGCTTTAAGGCAAACCTTCCAAGTGGTATTATCGCAGCAACACTAACCAAGCGAATTATTCTTTCACAAATCAATCGCGTTTATGATCCGCTGGGACTTGCGTCTCCAGTGACGGTAAGAGCCAAGATTTTGATGCGACGACTGTGGGCGACAGAGGAAAACTTAGACTGGGATGACCCGATCCCTGAAAAGCAGAAACACAACTGGCTAGAACTCTTCCAAGATCTGCGCAACATGGACTTAGTCCTTTTCCCAAGAAGTTTAAAGCCCTCTGATGCAATTGGACCACCTTGTCTGATAATATTCAGTGATGGCTCAGACCATTCGTATGGTGCATGTGCTTACGTAAGATGGAAACTCCCAGGAGAAAATTACGATGTCAGACTAGTAATGTCAAAGAATCGATTGTCACCAAACCGAAAAATCTCGATCGACCGAATAGAGCTCTGTGGTGCTGTCCTAAGCAAACGACTGAAGAATTTTTTGCAAAAGGAATCCCGTTACCAGTTTGCGAAGTGCTATCATATTGTCGACTCCCAGATAGTACACGGAATGATTCAAAAGGAATCCTATGGCTCTAACACGTTTGCAGCCACACGCATTGGAGAAATCCAAGAAGGAACTGACGCTAAGGATTGGTACTGGATCGAAAGTGGACAAAATATCGCTGACTGGATAACGCGCGGTAAGAAACCTAACGAGTTTGGAATCATCGAAGGCCTCAAATGGGAATTTACACCAGCCGATGCCCCTTGGTACAATGGCATATCCGAAGCCCTTGTGAGATCCGTGAAAAGGGCGATCACTGCGGCCATTGGCCAAAATGTCATGACGTTCTCAGAATTACAGACAGTGCTCTTTGAGATAGCCAACCTAGCCAACGAACGGCCGATAGGACGTCATCCTACTTCACCTGAGGACGGGGCGTACCTATGCCCGAACGACCTTTTACTAGGGCGTTCTTCCTCTAGAGTACCTAGTGGACCGTTTCAAGAGAGTACCAACCCCCGCCATCGATTCGAATTCGTCCAAACCATCATAAACAGCTTCTGGAAAAGATGGACACGTGATTATTTCCCCAGTTTGCTTATCCAAACAAAATGGCACACGTCACATCGTAATGTGCAAGTCAACGACATCGTCCTGATTCAAGACTCGAATCAGACTCGTGGTAACTGGAAAATTGGGAGAGTCATAACCGCCAATCCAGGCAAAGATGGAAAAGTAAGAAAGGTCCAACTTCAATACAAAAATCCTAAGCCAAATGAATCAATACGAAGCTACACCGGTCATGGGTTCGGTAACAGTGGATCGACCAGTGCAACGCCTTGTGGTCTTAGTGCCATCGGAAGAGGAGAGTAGTACCATGAAGAAACAATAAAAATAAATATTAAGAACTCATAAAAATTTATAAAACTGATTACTGACGCACAAAATGTATACGTAGATAACTAACACGTAACTAACGTTCGAGGCGAGGTGGAGTGTTACAGTGAAACCTAAGATATTTAGCTAGTTTGATAGTTAGTGACGTCACAATCGATGATTGCAATTTACGCACGTTTTCCTCGCCGAAGTAACATCTCACAAGAGCCATCGGGTAAATATCGATATTATCGTTGATACACAATGTATTTCTATTGTAACATACAGCTCATAATGTGTAACATCATGTATTAGGTTTCGAAAGACTAACGGACTGACAGATTAACGAACTAGCGAAACGACTGATGACAGACCAATAAAGTCCTTTGAAAACGCTGGCTAGCTTGTTTGATCGGTCGAGGAAACACCCATTAATTAGGCAAACAGCACAGGAAGCCCAAAATGTCCAAAATTTCAAAAATACCCCATTAATTAGGCAAAAAGCACAGGAAGCCCAAAATGTCCAAAATTTCAAAAATGCCCCATTAATTAGGCAAAAAGCACAGAAAGCCAAAAATGTAAAAAAATTTCAAAAATACCCCATTAATTATGCAAAAAGCACAGGAAGCCCAAAATGTCCAAAATTTAAAAAATACCCCATTAATTAGGCAAAAAGCACAGGAAGCCCAAAATGTCCAAAATTTCACAAATACCCCATTAATTAGGCAAACAACACAGGAAGCCCAAAATGTCCAAAATTTCAAAAATACCCCATTAATTAGGCAAAAAGCACAGGAAGCCCAAAATGTCCAAAATTTGAAAAATGCCCCATTAATTAGGCAAAAAGCACAGGAAGCCAAAAATGTAAAAAAATTTCAAAAATACCCCATTAATTATGCAAAAAGCACAGGAAGCCCAAAATATCCAAAATTTCAAAAATACCACATTAATTAGGAAAAAAGCACAGGAAGCCCAAAATGTCCAAAATTTCAAAAATACCCCATTAATTAGGCAAAAAGCACAGGAAGCCCAAAATTTCAAAAATACCCCATTAATTAGGCAAAAAGCACAGGAAGCCCAAAATGTCCAAAATTTCAAAAATACCCCATTAATTAGGCAAAAAGCACAGGAAGCCCAAAATTTCAAAAATACACCATTAATTAGTCAAAAAGCACATGAAGCCCAAAATGTCCAAAATTTCAAAAATACCCCATTAATTAGGCAAAAAGCACAGGAAGCCCAAAATGTCCAAAATTTCAAAAATACGCCATTAATTAGGCAAAAAGCACAGGAAGCCCAAAATGTCCAAAATTTCAAAAATACCCCATTAATTAGGCAAAAAGCACAGCAAGCACAAAATGTCCAAAATTTCAAAAATACCCCATTCATTAGGCAAAAAGCACAATAAGCCCAAAATGTCCAAAATTTCAAAAATACCCCATTAATTAGGCAAAAAGCACAGGAAGCCCAAAATGTCCAAAATTTCAAAAATACCCCATTAATTAGGCAAACAGCACAGGAAGCCCAAAATGTCCAAAATTTCAAAAATACCCCATTCATTAGGCAAAAAGCACAGGAAGCCCAAAATGTCCAAAATTTCAAAAATGCCCCATTAATTAGGCAAAAAGCACAGGAAGCCAAAAATGTAAAAAAATTTCAAAAATACCCCATTAATTATGCAAAAAGCACAGGAAGCCCAAAATGTCCAAAATTTAAAAAATACCCCATTAATTAGGCAAAAAGCACAGGAAGCCCAAAATGTCCAAAATTTCAAAAATACCCCATTAATTAGGCAAACAGCACAGGAAGCCCAAAATGTCCAAAATTTCAAAAATACCCCATTAATTAGGCAAAAAGCACAGGAAGCCCAAAATGTCGAAAATACACCATTAATTAGTCAAAAAGCACATGAAGCCCAAAATGTCCAAAAATTTCAAAAATACCCCATTAATTAGGCAAAAAGCACAGGAAGCCCAAAATGTCCAAAATTTCAAAAATACCCCATTAATTAGGCAAAAAGCACAGGAAGCCCAAAATGTCCAAAATTTCAAAAATACCCCATTAATTAGGCAAAAAGCACAGGAAGCACAAAATGTCCAAAATTTCAAAAATACCCCATTCATTAGGCAAAAAGCACAAGAAGCCCAAAATGTCCAAAATTTCAAAAATACCCCATTAATTAGGCAAAAAGCACAGGAAGCCCAAAATGTCCAAAATTTCAAAAATACCCCATTAATTAGGCAAACAGCACAGGAAGCCCAAAATGTCCAAAATTTCAAAAATACCCCATTAATTAGGCAAACAGCACAGGAAGCCCAAAATGTCCAAAATTTCAAAAATACCCCATTAATTAGGCAAAAAGCACAGGAAGCCCAAAATGTCCAAAATTTCAAAAATACCCCATTAATTAGGTAAAAAGCACAGGAAGCCCAAAATGTCCAAAATTTCAAAAATACCCCATTAATTAGTCAAAAAGCACAGGAAGCCCAAAATGTCCAAAATTTCAAAAATACCTCTTTAATTATGCAAAAAGCACAGGACGCCCAAAATGTCCAAAATTTCAAAAATACGCCATTAATCATGCAAAAAGCACAGGAAACCAAAAATGTAAAAAAATTTCAAAAATACCCCATTAAATAGGCAAAAAGCACAGGAAGCCCAAAATTTCAAAAATTTAAAAAATACCCCATTAATTAGGCAAAAGGCACAGGAAGCCTAAAATGTCCAAAATTTCAAAAATACCCCATTAATTAGGCAAAAAGCACAGGAAGCACAAAATGTCCAAAATTTCAAAAATACGCCATTAATCATGCAAAAAGCACAGGAAACCAAAAATGTAAAAAAATTTCAAAAATACCCCATTAATTAGGCAAAAAGCACAGGAAGCCCAAAATGTCCAAAATTTCAAAAATACCCCATTAATTAGGCAAAAAGCACAAGAAGCCCAAAATGTCCAAAATTTCAAAAATACCCCATTAATTAGGCAAAAAGCACAGGAAGCCCAAAATGTCCAAAATTTCAAAAATACCCCATTAATTAGGTAAAAAGCACAGGAAGCCCAAAATGTCCAAAATTTCAAAAATACCCCATTAATTAGGCAAAAAGCACAGGAAGCCCAAAATTTCAAAATTTAAAAAATACCCCATTAATTAGGCAAAAAGCACAGGAAGCCCAAAATGTCCAAAATTTCAAAAATACCCCATTAATTAGGCAAAAAGCACAGGAAGCACAAAATGTCCAAAATTTCAAAAATACCCCATTCATTAGGCAAAAAGCACAAGAAGCCCAAAATGTCCAAAATTTCAAAAATACCCCATTAATTAGGCAAAAAGCACAGGAAGCCCAAAATGTCCAAAATTTCAAAAATACCCCATTAATTAGGCAAACAGCACAGGAAGCCCAAAATGTCCAAAATTTCAAAAATACCCCATTAATTAGGCAAAAAGCACAGGAAGCCCAAAATGTCCAAAATTTCAAAAATACCCCATTAATTAGGCAAACAGCACAGGAAGCCCAAAATGTCCAAAATTTCAAAAATACCCCATTAATTAGGCAAAAAGCACAGGAAGCCCAAAATGTCCAAAATTTCAAAAATACCCCATTAATTAGGCAAAAAGCACAGGAAGCCCAAAATGTCCAAAATTTCAAAAATGCCCCATTAATTAGGCAAAAAGCACAGGAAGCCCAAAATTTAAAAAATACCCCATTAATTAGGCAAAAAGCACAGGAAGCCCAAAATGTCCAAAATTTCAAAAATACCCCATTAATTAGGCAAAAAGCACAGGAAGCCCAAAATGTCCAAAATTTGAAAAATGCCCCATTAATTAGGCAAAAAGCACAGGAAGCCCAAAATGTCCAAAATTTCAAAAATACCTCTTTAATTATGCAAAAAGCACAGGACGCCCAAAATGTCCAAAATTTCAAAAATACGCCATTAATCATGCAAAAAGCACAGGAAACCAAAAATGTAAAAAAATTTCAAAAATACCCCATTAAATAGGCAAAAAGCACAGGAAGCCCAAAATTTCAAAAATTTAAAAAATACCCCATTAATTAGGCAAAAAGCACAGGAAGCCTAAAATGTCCAAAATTTCAAAAATACCCCATTAATTAGGCAAAAAGCACAGGAAGCACAAAATGTCCAAAATTTCAAAAATACGCCATTAATCATGCAAAAAGCACAGGAAACCAAAAATGTAAAAAAATTTCAAAAATACCCCATTAATTAGGCAAAAAGCACGGGAAGCCCAAAATGTCCAAAATTTCAAAAATACCCCATTAATTAGGCAAAAAGCACAAGAAGCCCAAAATGTCCAAAATTTCAAAAATACCCCATTAATTAGGCAAAAAGCACAGGAAGCCCAAAATGTCCAAAATTTCAAAAATACCCCATTAATTAGGTAAAAAGCACAGGAAGCCCAAAATGTCCAAAATTTCAAAAATACCCCATTAATTAGGCAAAAAGCACAGGAAGCCCAAAATTTCAAAAATTTAAAAAATACCCCATTAATTAGGCAAAAAGCACAGGAAGCCCAAAATGTCCAAAATTTCAAAAATACCCCATTAATTAGGCAAAAAGCACAGGAAGCACAAAATGTCCAAAATTTCAAAAATACCCCATTCATTAGGCAAAAAGCACAAGAAGCCCAAAATGTCCAAAATTTCAAAAATACCCCATTAATTAGGCAAAAAGCACAGGAAGCCCAAAATGTCCAAAATTTCAAAAATACCCCATTAATTAGGCAAACAGCACGGGAAGCCCAAAATGTCCAAAATTTCAAAAATACCCCATTGTTACGGTGAAACCTAATATATTTAGCTAGTTTGATAGTTAGTGACGTCACAATCGATGATTGCCATTTACGCACGTTTTCCTCTCCGAAGTAACATCTCACAAGAGCCATCGGGTAAATATCGATATTATCGTTGATACACAATGTATTTCTATTGTAACATACAGCTCATAATGTGTAACATCATGTATTAGGTTTCGAAAGACTAACGGACTGACAGATTAACGAACTAGCGAAACGACTGATGACAGACCAATAAAGTCCTTTGAAAACGCTGGCTAGCTTGTTTGATCGGTCGAGGAAACATTCGAAACCCGATCCGTACTCGAACAGATGGCGGAGGAAGCTAAGAACATACGTCGAACAGCGACAAACACGATTCACAAGGAAGCGTAACGAATTACTCAAGTCTATCGAGAATGGAAGTGGAGCCGAGATAATTCATAACAATTACGCATCGCTTGCGGACGCTTGGAGCATTGTGGAAAGCAAACACGATCTTTACGCGATGTACTTGACAGATCATCAAGTAGAAGATGCCGATACATGGATAACAAAGTTTCAAGACCTATTTGCTGAAGCCACCGCTATGAAGATAAGTTATATAAATAATTTGTCACAAGCAGAACAGAGCGCGCGCACGGAGGCAGAGCGCCAACAGACGGCAAACAAAGAGCGCGAGCAAACGCAAAGAATGATTGATCAAGCAGCTACAAGAAGAGACACTGCGCGAGCTGTTTTCGAAACCTCGTACAAAGGCGCTACGCATGTGTTAAATTCACACGAGATTGCGGCCGCTACGATCAAGAATTTACAAAGACAACTCGAAGAAGCCTTTGCGGAATGCAAACAAGCTCACAGCACGCTTCTTGATTTATTAACAAGAGAAGCAGCCTCATCGGAAATGAAATGGCTCCCAGCTATTCAGGCTTGCTACAACGAGATAGTTGAAAAACTAAAAGCACGACTTGACACGGATGAAAAACTCGTAAACGAATCGAAGCAACATCTTAAGCACATTGAGAAATCGACCAATCTGCAGTTAGAAAAGATCAAAATGCCGCAATTTAACGG
>JALIZF010000511.1:0-24407 GCA_029948255.1 Telmatactis stephensoni | reverse complement strand
ATATCTATAAGCACTGTAAGTACGCTGACCTACAACACTGTGAAACGGAGATGAATACTACCTTAAGTCGACTTACAGAATGGGTCCAGTGATTCCAACTTAGCTCTCAATGCAACCAAAAACAAAATGTAATGGTTCTATCCACTCAACAGCTGTCTGCATGTCATTCTATATCCTCACATCAAACTAGCCTAATGGTGGATGGAAAGCCGTTGGAACGCATTCAAACTACAAAATTGCTTGGTTTGCAAATTAATGAAAACCTTACGTGGAATGACCACATAAAATATTTGTCATGCACCTGCTACAGCACCCTGGCCACTCTTAAGAAGATAAAGAACTTTACTCCCTTTCACCTGAGAAAGCAATTGGCTGAGCAGCTTATTTTGTCAAAAATGGACTATGGTTATCTGGTCTTCAATCCTTTACCTGACTATCTTTTAAAAAGGTTGCAGAAAATTCAATTCTCATCAGCCAGCTTCGTAACTGGAAAGTACGTGAACTCCATTGAAACAATATTAAAGCTTGGTTGGCTTCCAATGCGTGAACGCAGAGACTTCAACCTATTGAAAGTTACGCATAAAGCTATCTACTCAAAGCATTGGCCGAATCACGTTTCAATTGAAGTTTACAAGCCATCTCGAACCTTGCGTTCAAGTACCACTTTGAATTTGGTCAGACCTGGAGAAAAGGGAAGCTTCCAAGACATTTCATCAGAACTTTTCAATACATTACCTAATAATATTAAAGTTATATCAAACCCTAATTTATTTAGCTCTAAAGTGAAAACCTTTTTAAAACAGCGTTTCACAGTAAATAAGTAATAATTTTGAAGCTATAAGTTAATAAGTAATATTGAAGTTATAAGTCAAATGAAGTAATATCAAAGTTTACTAAACTTTAATTATTTTGTTCCGAATAGAATTTACATATGTACACAAATTTATTTCATTTATTTCATATAGTTTTCTTTTATTGTCTTTTATATATTAGTTAATTGTAGGTTTCAATAGAAGAAGAGCCACCTAGTGGAATTTATTGAATAAAGCCATTATTATTATTATTATTATTATTATGTAAGGAGATTGGCAATGATGAAAGCAAATATTTGGAGAAATTTCATTGATTTCAGACGAAGGTGGAATTCTCGAGTCGGGAAATGAATTTTCCTTGAATCCCATAGCGGGCACGAAAAATTAAACAAAGACGATTTTGGGACAATTTTGTTAAGCGCGCGGCAAGCCATTCAACAGCAAGTACCCCAAAATAGCCAGCAAATGAGAATGATGGTGGAACCACCCCAAAATGCACTCTATTTTACTGTTATTGTACAAGAGAATCATCTCAGAATGAACTTCGAGGATTTTCTACATTCGCAGCACAAGACTAGTTTGTCAGAAAAGTTCAGCTGTAGCGTAGCGTCTCACCGTTTGAAAAACATTTTTCATCTGTAAACGTAAGTTTTATGCAATTTTCACATTTTTATCGATCTTTTGATATGTAGGTATTAAGAAAGAGCAGTTTTTGTATCGTATAAATGTTTTGGCATTGCTTTGAAGGCTTTTCTTTCGGAGTTTTCTAGTTTGCAGTCATCGGTTGAACACATTTATGAAATCAGTCATGGATTTAAGTTTTGACTTGCGCGGACTTGCATCTTCGTTTGAACACCAACTTGCATCAACTTGCGTCTACTTGCATCAACTTGCGAGGACTTGCGACAGCAGTTTGAACGTGCTTAAATATCCGGCATCGCAAGTTGATTTAAGTTTTGGCTCGTTTGACTGTCTTAAAAACCCTTAGATGGAACAGAACAGGCAGAAGACGTTTCTGGGGTTTCCAAGACTGAAGGTTTACTGTTCACTGATTGATGTTAATTACACTCTAATTGATAGTTAATTATAAAAGTGTGACCAGTGACCAGAAACCGTGGACAGCTGTTTCGGCCTTGTTGGGCCTCATCAGCACGGTGAACTGGATGCTGGTCAAAGTTCCCACTAGAAAAATGAATATGGTGCTGGACGTCACCCAGCCATGTGGGATGTTGGTTCACACAGCTCGAAATACTACGAGCATGCTCAGTGAATAGTTAATTACCTATTGTATTGATGACATCATAGATTGTCTAATCATCTAAACAGGAAACCCAATATATTTATGACACCCTGCCGGGCAGCCAAAAAGTGTCGCCTCTCACCGCTGTGGTCTGGTTTCGATCTTACTTACCAAAGATTAGAAAAATTTCCAAAATCGAGTTTTGTATCCTTTTTGATTATACCTTGAAAGAAAATGCTCGTAAAGTCGCGATTTATGCTTTTTGAACCATGCGCAATAGGCGTGCGCGGTGCAAAACAGAGGAATTACCTTAATTGGAAAGTTGTTTTATCTTTTAGCCACTGGGCCTTAATGGAGTGATTGGTATTTCAGTAGATCCTAACGAAAAAGTCACATGAATAAGTGATCGAGACAAAAAAGCGTTTTTTTCACGGTTTTAAAAACTAATATCGAGGTGCTCTTTCATTTTTTGAAGTTCAATTTGATGGTGCTGCTTGATTTAGGGGAGATTATTGGCCTATTCATGGTCAGAATTTACATGCGTCACACGTCACTTTAGCACTTCACAAAATACGTCATTTTCACCCTGAATCGAAGATCGCAGAATTCATCTTGGTAACTGTCATGTTGTTGTCCAGCTTCGATTCGTGAATTGAATTAAAATAAAGAAACAAATTCTTGCAAGCTTATATAGTTATAGATATAGTTCTTGCTATATAAAAATAAAAAACAGCTTCTCAAGTATGTTAAGGCAAGGACTTTTGATACAAACGATAAAAAGTTATTTTTTGCCTTAACTAGCTTTATTGACAAGCAAGCATGATCATATTTTGCATTATGGGATATTTCATTGAACTTAACATTTTAGGGTATGTTTTATGATTATCGAGGTGTCACGTGACCTATGACGTCACAAATTACCTTTTTCAAAATGGGCCAATGGGGAAAAGAGGAAGCGAAACACTTTTTGCTGTTTTAGTATGCTATTAATGTGTTCTCTACAAAACTGCCTTCATCGCTGGTCCATCTCTCTTGTTTTAGGGGATATAAGCTAAAGTATGAGGTCACGTGACCTGTCTTCCATATTATCTCTTCGTACAAGAGAGGTGGACCAGCGATGAAGGCAGTTTTATAAAGAGCACATTAGTAGGATACTAAAACAGCAAAAAAAAATTCACCTCCTTTTTTCCCCATTGGCCCATTTTGAAAAATGTAATTTATGACGTCATATGTCACGTGACACGTCGATGGTCACAAAAAATACCTTAAAATGTTAAGTTCAATGAAATATCCCATAAGGCAAAATATGATCATGCTTGCTCATCATTAAAACTATTTAAGTTAATTTTTCTGTTGAAGCAAAATTCCTTGCCTTAACATACTTGAGTTAAAACGCTTCAAAACCAGAAAAAAGCATACAGGAAGATGAAAAAATAATATTTACTACATAACAAGGCGAAAAAAAATTTAATATTCCTTGCAGGATTTGAACCCGCACTTACATATGTTTAGCTTTAAGTGCTTTTTACGCGCTGCTCTAAATGATTGCCTGGCGAAAAAAAAATGCAGTTAGCTGGAGCAGAACCGGCCTTATCTGCTCAAACTAACCGGATGAATGCATAGAACACTTGCCTTAGTCAATAGACCAGTGAGGGAGGCAAGAAACCCGGCCCCTGGACCATTACGGGCAGCGCCTTAGACAACTGTGCTATGTATACACCTGAGTGAAATTTGCGTTTGTTTTAGTGTTTTAAACTCAGCTCGATTCTAATGCTAATTTAAGCTTGTCAAATCCCTTGGGGACGTCTGGTTGAAGCTTTCCGAATTCAATGAATACGGAAAGTAATCGGGCTAGGTCATTTTTTTATAGCCCTGGTTGTCGGATTTTCGATTTTTCTTAACTGCGGTTCGGATTTAGCTCAATTCTCAAGTATGTTAAGGCCTGGGTCTGAACTGGGTCATGGAACCGTATTTGAAAACGATCACCTTTAATTTCATTATCCATCACGGTTCTTGGCTATAGTTTTGCTATTGGCCATAGGGTTATATTAGATATTTGAGATATCTTAGTATCAAAATTTCTGACATCAAGTGGTCACGTGACCTGGAGCTATGAAATTTCGGGTTTTTTTTAAACGAGCAATATAAAATGCCTTTACGTCTAAATAAATTTTTTGTTACAGCTAGTGTTAAGGACAACTAACGAAAAAAGATAGCGTTCGGGGAAAGTTGTCCCATAATTTTAGTTATGAAGAAAGACAAGAAAAAGTGGTCACGTGACCTGTTTTCGTAAATATCTCTCCCAAGACAAATTAAGGACAAGTTTTCCAAGCAAAAATTGTTAGATTTTAATGCCTTAAGCTTTTTAAACGCAAAATTGGTTGCATTAATTTGCTTTCAACCTCATTTTGAACTAAATATTCCAAATTGACAGGCACGTGATAAATCACGTGATCAATTTTTCCACAAAGTCAGATGTAAGGTCTGATGGTCCGATGATTTTCAACCTATATGTGGCAGATCTACAAGATAACATTGGTCCTCAAGCAACTTGTTTTCAATATGCCGATGATACTACTATCTATAAGCACTGTAAGTACGCTGACCTACAACACTGTGAAACGGAGATGAATACTACCTTAAGTCGACTTACAGAATGGTCCAGTGATTCCAACTTAGCTCTCAATGCAACCAAAACAAAATGTATGGTTCTATCCACTCAACAGCTGTCTGCATGTCATTCTATATCCTCACATCAAACTAGCCTAATGGTGGATGGAAAGCCGTTGGAACGCATTCAAACTACAAAATTGCTTGGTTTGCAAATTAATGAAAACCTTACGTGGAATGACCACATAAAATATTTGTCATGCACCTGCTACAGCACCCTGGCCACTCTTAAGAAGATAAAGAACTTTACTCCCTTTCACCTGAGAAAGCAATTGGCTGAGCAGCTTATTTTGTCAAAAATGGACTATGGTTATCTGGTCTTCAATCCTTTACCTGACTATCTTTTAAAAAGGTTGGCAGAAAATTCAATTCTCATCAGCCAGCTTCGTAACTGGAAAGTACGTGAACTCCATTGAAACAATATTAAAGCTTGGTTGGCTTCCAATGCGTGAACGCAGAGACTTCAACCTATTGAAAGTTACGCATAAAGCTATCTACTCAAAGCATTGGCCGAATCACGTTTCAATTGAAGTTTACAAGCCATCTCGAACCTTGCGTTCAAGTACCACTTTGAATTTGGTCAGACCTGGAGAAAAGGGAAGCTTCCAAGACATTTCATCAGAACTTTTCAATACATTACCTAATAATATTAAAGTTATATCAAACCCTAATTTATTTAGCTCTAAAGTGAAAACCTTTTTAAAACAGCGTTTCACAGTAAATAAGTAATAATTTTGAAGCTATAAGTTAATAAGTAATATTGAAGTTATAAGTCAAATGAAGTAATATCAAAGTTTACTAAACTTTAATTATTTTGTTCCGAATAGAATTTACATATGTACACAAATTTATTTCATTTATTTCATATAGTTTTCTTTTATTGTCTTTTATATATTAGTTAATTGTAGGTTTCAATAGAAGAAGAGCCACCTAGTGGAATTTATTGAATAAAGCCATTATTATTATTATTATTATTATTATGTAAGGAGATTGGCAATGATGAAAGCAAATATTTGGAGAAATTTCATTGATTTCAGACGAAGGTGGAATTCTCGAGTCGGGAAATGAATTTTCCTTGAATCCCATAGCGGGCACGAAAAATTAAACAAAGACGATTTTGGGACAATTTTGTTAAGCGCGCGGCAAGCCATTCAACAGCAAGTACCCCAAAATAGCCAGCAAATGAGAATGATGGTGGAACCACCCCAAAATGCACTCTATTTTACTGTTATTGTACAAGAGAATCATCTCAGAATGAACTTCGAGGATTTTCTACATTCGCAGCACAAGACTAGTTTGTCAGAAAAGTTCAGCTGTAGCGTAGCGTCTCACCGTTTGAAAAACATTTTTCATCTGTAAACGTAAGTTTTATGCAATTTTCACATTTTTATCGATCTTTTGATATGTAGGTATTAAGAAAGAGCAGTTTTTGTATCGTATAAATGTTTTGGCATTGCTTTGAAGGCTTTTCTTTCGGAGTTTTCTAGTTTGCAGTCATCGGTTGAACACATTTATGAAATCAGTCATGGATTTAAGTTTTGACTTGCGCGGACTTGCATCTTCGTTTGAACACCAACTTGCATCAACTTGCGTCTACTTGCATCAACTTGCGAGGACTTGCGACAGCAGTTTGAACGTGCTTAAATATCCGGCATCGCAAGTTGATTTAAGTTTTGGCTCGTTTGACTGTCTTAAAAACCCTTAGATGGAACAGAACAGGCAGAAGACGTTTCTGGGGTTTCCAAGACTGAAGGTTTACTGTTCACTGATTGATGTTAATTACACTCTAATTGATAGTTAATTATAAAAGTGTGACCAGTGACCAGAAACCGTGGACAGCTGTTTCGGCCTTGTTGGGCCTCATCAGCACGGTGAACTGGATGCTGGTCAAAGTTCCCACTAGAAAAATGAATATGGTGCTGGACGTCACCCAGCCATGTGGGATGTTGGTTCACACAGCTCGAAATACTACGAGCATGCTCAGTGAATAGTTAATTACCTATTGTATTGATGACATCATAGATTGTCTAATCATCTAAACAGGAAACCCAATATATTTATGACACCCTGCCGGGCAGCCAAAAAGTGTCGCCTCTCACCGCTGTGGTCTGGTTTCGATCTTACTTACCAAAGATTAGAAAAATTTCCAAAATCGAGTTTTGTATCCTTTTTGATTATACCTTGAAAGAAAATGCTCGTAAAGTCGCGATTTATGCTTTTTGAACCATGCGCAATAGGCGTGCGCGGTGCAAAACAGAGGAATTACCTTAATTGGAAAGTTGTTTTATCTTTTAGCCACTGGGCCTTAATGGAGTGATTGGTATTTCAGTAGATCCTAACGAAAAAGTCACATGAATAAGTGATCGAGACAAAAAAGCGTTTTTTTCACGGTTTTAAAAACTAATATCGAGGTGCTCTTTCATTTTTTGAAGTTCAATTTGATGGTGCTGCTTGATTTAGGGGAGATTATTGGCCTATTCATGGTCAGAATTTACATGCGTCACACGTCACTTTAGCACTTCACAAAATACGTCATTTTCACCCTGAATCGAAGATCGCAGAATTCATCTTGGTAACTGTCATGTTGTTGTCCAGCTTCGATTCGTGAATTGAATTAAAATAAAGAAACAAATTCTTGCAAGCTTATATAGTTATAGATATAGTTCTTGCTATATAAAAATAAAAAACAGCTTCTCAAGTATGTTAAGGCAAGGACTTTTGATACAAACGATAAAAAGTTATTTTTTGCCTTAACTAGCTTTATTGACAAGCAAGCATGATCATATTTTGCATTATGGGATATTTCATTGAACTTAACATTTTAGGGTATGTTTTATGATTATCGAGGTGTCACGTGACCTATGACGTCACAAATTACCTTTTTCAAAATGGGCCAATGGGGAAAAGAGGAAGCGAAACACTTTTTGCTGTTTTAGTATGCTATTAATGTGTTCTCTACAAAACTGCCTTCATCGCTGGTCCATCTCTCTTGTTTTAGGGGATATAAGCTAAAGTATGAGGTCACGTGACCTGTCTTCCATATTATCTCTTCGTACAAGAGAGGTGGACCAGCGATGAAGGCAGTTTTATAAAGAGCACATTAGTAGGATACTAAAACAGCAAAAAAAATTCACCTCCTTTTTTCCCCATTGGCCCATTTTGAAAAATGTAATTTATGACGTCATATGTCACGTGACACGTCGATGGTCACAAAAAATACCTTAAAATGTTAAGTTCAATGAAATATCCCATAAGGCAAAATATGATCATGCTTGCTCATCATTAAAACTATTTAAGTTAATTTTTCTGTTGAAGCAAAATTCCTTGCCTTAACATACTTGAGTTAAAACGCTTCAAAACCAGAAAAAAGCATACAGGAAGATGAAAAAATAATATTTACTACATAACAAGGCGAAAAAAAATTTAATATTCCTTGCAGGATTTGAACCCGCACTTACATATGTTTAGCTTTAAGTGCTTTTTACGCGCTGCTCTAAATGATTGCCTGGCGAAAAAAAAATGCAGTTAGCTGGAGCAGAACCGGCCTTATCTGCTCAAACTAACCGGATGAATGCATAGAACACTTGCCTTAGTCAATAGACCAGTGAGGGAGGCAAGAAACCCGGCCCCTGGACCATTACGGGCAGCGCCTTAGACAACTGTGCTATGTATACACCTGAGTGAAATTTGCGTTTGTTTTAGTGTTTTAAACTCAGCTCGATTCTAATGCTAATTTAAGCTTGTCAAATCCCTTGGGGACGTCTGGTTGAAGCTTTCCGAATTCAATGAATACGGAAAGTAATCGGGCTAGGTCATTTTTTTATAGCCCTGGTTGTCGGATTTTCGATTTTTCTTAACTGCGGTTCGGATTTAGCTCAATTCTCAAGTATGTTAAGGCCTGGGTCTGAACTGGGTCATGGAACCGTATTTGAAAACGATCACCTTTAATTTCATTATCCATCACGGTTCTTGGCTATAGTTTTGCTATTGGCCATAGGGTTATATTAGATATTTGAGATATCTTAGTATCAAAATTTCTGACATCAAGTGGTCACGTGACCTGGAGCTATGAAATTTCGGGTTTTTTTTAAACGAGCAATATAAAATGCCTTTACGTCTAAATAAATTTTTTGTTACAGCTAGTGTTAAGGACAACTAACGAAAAAAGATAGCGTTCGGGGAAAGTTGTCCCATAATTTTAGTTATGAAGAAAGACAAGAAAAAGTGGTCACGTGACCTGTTTTCGTAAATATCTCTCCCAAGACAAATTAAGGACAAGTTTTCCAAGCAAAAATTGTTAGATTTTAATGCCTTAAGCTTTTTAAACGCAAAATTGGTTGCATTAATTTGCTTTCAACCTCATTTTGAACTAAATATTCCAAATTGACAGGCACGTGATAAATCACGTGATCAATTTTTCCACAAAGTCAGATGTAAGGTCTGATGGTCCGATGATTTTCAACCTATATGTGGCAGATCTACAAGATAACATTGGTCCTCAAGCAACTTGTTTTCAATATGCCGATGATACTACTATCTATAAGCACTGTAAGTACGCTGACCTACAACACTGTGAAACGGAGATGAATACTACCTTAAGTCGACTTACAGAATGGTCCAGTGATTCCAACTTAGCTCTCAATGCAACCAAAACAAAATGTATGGTTCTATCCACTCAACAGCTGTCTGCATGTCATTCTATATCCTCACATCAAACTAGCCTAATGGTGGATGGAAAGCCGTTGGAACGCATTCAAACTACAAAATTGCTTGGTTTGCAAATTAATGAAAACCTTACGTGGAATGACCACATAAAATATTTGTCATGCACCTGCTACAGCACCCTGGCCACTCTTAAGAAGATAAAGAACTTTACTCCCTTTCACCTGAGAAAGCAATTGGCTGAGCAGCTTATTTTGTCAAAAATGGACTATGGTTATCTGGTCTTCAATCCTTTACCTGACTATCTTTTAAAAAGGTTGGAGAAAATTCAATTCTCATCAGCCAGCTTCGTAACTGGAAAGTACGTGAACTCCATTGAAACAATATTAAAGCTTGGTTGGCTTCCAATGCGTGAACGCAGAGACTTCAACCTATTGAAAGTTACGCATAAAGCTATCTACTCAAAGCATTGGCCGAATCACGTTTCAATTGAAGTTTACAAGCCATCTCGAACCTTGCGTTCAAGTACCACTTTGAATTTGGTCAGACCTGGAGAAAAGGGAAGCTTCCAAGACATTTCATCAGAACTTTTCAATACATTACCTAATAATATTAAAGTTATATCAAACCCTAATTTATTTAGCTCTAAAGTGAAAACCTTTTTAAAACAGCGTTTCACAGTAAATAAGTAATAATTTTGAAGCTATAAGTTAATAAGTAATATTGAAGTTATAAGTCAAATGAAGTAATATCAAAGTTTACTAAACTTTAATTATTTTGTTCCGAATAGAATTTACATATGTACACAAATTTATTTCATTTATTTCATATAGTTTTCTTTTATTGTCTTTTATATATTAGTTAATTGTAGGTTTCAATAGAAGAAGAGCCACCTAGTGGAATTTATTGAATAAAGCCATTATTATTATTATTATTATTATTATGTAAGGAGATTGGCAATGATGAAAGCAAATATTTGGAGAAATTTCATTGATTTCAGACGAAGGTGGAATTCTCGAGTCGGGAAATGAATTTTCCTTGAATCCCATAGCGGGCACGAAAAATTAAACAAAGACGATTTTGGGACAATTTTGTTAAGCGCGCGGCAAGCCATTCAACAGCAAGTACCCCAAAATAGCCAGCAAATGAGAATGATGGTGGAACCACCCCAAAATGCACTCTATTTTACTGTTATTGTACAAGAGAATCATCTCAGAATGAACTTCGAGGATTTTCTACATTCGCAGCACAAGACTAGTTTGTCAGAAAAGTTCAGCTGTAGCGTAGCGTCTCACCGTTTGAAAAACATTTTTCATCTGTAAACGTAAGTTTTATGCAATTTTCACATTTTTATCGATCTTTTGATATGTAGGTATTAAGAAAGAGCAGTTTTTGTATCGTATAAATGTTTTGGCATTGCTTTGAAGGCTTTTCTTTCGGAGTTTTCTAGTTTGCAGTCATCGGTTGAACACATTTATGAAATCAGTCATGGATTTAAGTTTTGACTTGCGCGGACTTGCATCTTCGTTTGAACACCAACTTGCATCAACTTGCGTCTACTTGCATCAACTTGCGAGGACTTGCGACAGCAGTTTGAACGTGCTTAAATATCCGGCATCGCAAGTTGATTTAAGTTTTGGCTCGTTTGACTGTCTTAAAAACCCTTAGATGGAACAGAACAGGCAGAAGACGTTTCTGGGGTTTCCAAGACTGAAGGTTTACTGTTCACTGATTGATGTTAATTACACTCTAATTGATAGTTAATTATAAAAGTGTGACCAGTGACCAGAAACCGTGGACAGCTGTTTCGGCCTTGTTGGGCCTCATCAGCACGGTGAACTGGATGCTGGTCAAAGTTCCCACTAGAAAAATGAATATGGTGCTGGACGTCACCCAGCCATGTGGGATGTTGGTTCACACAGCTCGAAATACTACGAGCATGCTCAGTGAATAGTTAATTACCTATTGTATTGATGACATCATAGATTGTCTAATCATCTAAACAGGAAACCCAATATATTTATGACACCCTGCCGGGCAGCCAAAAAGTGTCGCCTCTCACCGCTGTGGTCTGGTTTCGATCTTACTTACCAAAGATTAGAAAAATTTCCAAAATCGAGTTTTGTATCCTTTTTGATTATACCTTGAAAGAAAATGCTCGTAAAGTCGCGATTTATGCTTTTTGAACCATGCGCAATAGGCGTGCGCGGTGCAAAACAGAGGAATTACCTTAATTGGAAAGTTGTTTTATCTTTTAGCCACTGGGCCTTAATGGAGTGATTGGTATTTCAGTAGATCCTAACGAAAAAGTCACATGAATAAGTGATCGAGACAAAAAAGCGTTTTTTTCACGGTTTTAAAAACTAATATCGAGGTGCTCTTTCATTTTTTGAAGTTCAATTTGATGGTGCTGCTTGATTTAGGGGAGATTATTGGCCTATTCATGGTCAGAATTTACATGCGTCACACGTCACTTTAGCACTTCACAAAATACGTCATTTTCACCCTGAATCGAAGATCGCAGAATTCATCTTGGTAACTGTCATGTTGTTGTCCAGCTTCGATTCGTGAATTGAATTAAAATAAAGAAACAAATTCTTGCAAGCTTATATAGTTATAGATATAGTTCTTGCTATATAAAAATAAAAAACAGCTTCTCAAGTATGTTAAGGCAAGGACTTTTGATACAAACGATAAAAAGTTATTTTTTGCCTTAACTAGCTTTATTGACAAGCAAGCATGATCATATTTTGCATTATGGGATATTTCATTGAACTTAACATTTTAGGGTATGTTTTATGATTATCGAGGTGTCACGTGACCTATGACGTCACAAATTACCTTTTTCAAAATGGGCCAATGGGGAAAAGAGGAAGCGAAACACTTTTTGCTGTTTTAGTATGCTATTAATGTGTTCTCTACAAAACTGCCTTCATCGCTGGTCCATCTCTCTTGTTTTAGGGGATATAAGCTAAAGTATGAGGTCACGTGACCTGTCTTCCATATTATCTCTTCGTACAAGAGAGGTGGACCAGCGATGAAGGCAGTTTTATAAAGAGCACATTAGTAGGATACTAAAACAGCAAAAAAAATTCACCTCCTTTTTTCCCCATTGGCCCATTTTGAAAAATGTAATTTATGACGTCATATGTCACGTGACACGTCGATGGTCACAAAAAATACCTTAAAATGTTAAGTTCAATGAAATATCCCATAAGGCAAAATATGATCATGCTTGCTCATCATTAAAACTATTTAAGTTAATTTTTCTGTTGAAGCAAAATTCCTTGCCTTAACATACTTGAGTTAAAACGCTTCAAAACCAGAAAAAAGCATACAGGAAGATGAAAAAATAATATTTACTACATAACAAGGCGAAAAAAAATTTAATATTCCTTGCAGGATTTGAACCCGCACTTACATATGTTTAGCTTTAAGTGCTTTTTACGCGCTGCTCTAAATGATTGCCTGGCGAAAAAAAAATGCAGTTAGCTGGAGCAGAACCGGCCTTATCTGCTCAAACTAACCGGATGAATGCATAGAACACTTGCCTTAGTCAATAGACCAGTGAGGGAGGCAAGAAACCCGGCCCCTGGACCATTACGGGCAGCGCCTTAGACAACTGTGCTATGTATACACCTGAGTGAAATTTGCGTTTGTTTTAGTGTTTTAAACTCAGCTCGATTCTAATGCTAATTTAAGCTTGTCAAATCCCTTGGGGACGTCTGGTTGAAGCTTTCCGAATTCAATGAATACGGAAAGTAATCGGGCTAGGTCATTTTTTTATAGCCCTGGTTGTCGGATTTTCGATTTTTCTTAACTGCGGTTCGGATTTAGCTCAATTCTCAAGTATGTTAAGGCCTGGGTCTGAACTGGGTCATGGAACCGTATTTGAAAACGATCACCTTTAATTTCATTATCCATCACGGTTCTTGGCTATAGTTTTGCTATTGGCCATAGGGTTATATTAGATATTTGAGATATCTTAGTATCAAAATTTCTGACATCAAGTGGTCACGTGACCTGGAGCTATGAAATTTCGGGTTTTTTTTAAACGAGCAATATAAAATGCCTTTACGTCTAAATAAATTTTTTGTTACAGCTAGTGTTAAGGACAACTAACGAAAAAAGATAGCGTTCGGGGAAAGTTGTCCCATAATTTTAGTTATGAAGAAAGACAAGAAAAAGTGGTCACGTGACCTGTTTTCGTAAATATCTCTCCCAAGACAAATTAAGGACAAGTTTTCCAAGCAAAAATTGTTAGATTTTAATGCCTTAAGCTTTTTAAACGCAAAATTGGTTGCATTAATTTGCTTTCAACCTCATTTTGAACTAAATATTCCAAATTGACAGGCACGTGATAAATCACGTGATCAATTTTTCCACAAAGTCAGATGTAAGGTCTGATGGTCCGATGATTTTCAACCTATATGTGGCAGATCTACAAGATAACATTGGTCCTCAAGCAACTTGTTTTCAATATGCCGATGATACTACTATCTATAAGCACTGTAAGTACGCTGACCTACAACACTGTGAAACGGAGATGAATACTACCTTAAGTCGACTTACAGAATGGTCCAGTGATTCCAACTTAGCTCTCAATGCAACCAAAACAAAATGTATGGTTCTATCCACTCAACAGCTGTCTGCATGTCATTCTATATCCTCACATCAAACTAGCCTAATGGTGGATGGAAAGCCGTTGGAACGCATTCAAACTACAAAATTGCTTGGTTTGCAAATTAATGAAAACCTTACGTGGAATGACCACATAAAATATTTGTCATGCACCTGCTACAGCACCCTGGCCACTCTTAAGAAGATAAAGAACTTTACTCCCTTTCACCTGAGAAAGCAATTGGCTGAGCAGCTTATTTTGTCAAAAATGGACTATGGTTATCTGGTCTTCAATCCTTTACCTGACTATCTTTTAAAAAGGTTGGAGAAAATTCAATTCTCATCAGCCAGCTTCGTAACTGGAAAGTACGTGAACTCCATTGAAACAATATTAAAGCTTGGTTGGCTTCCAATGCGTGAACGCAGAGACTTCAACCTATTGAAAGTTACGCATAAAGCTATCTACTCAAAGCATTGGCCGAATCACGTTTCAATTGAAGTTTACAAGCCATCTCGAACCTTGCGTTCAAGTACCACTTTGAATTTGGTCAGACCTGGAGAAAAGGGAAGCTTCCAAGACATTTCATCAGAACTTTTCAATACATTACCTAATAATATTAAAGTTATATCAAACCCTAATTTATTTAGCTCTAAAGTGAAAACCTTTTTAAAACAGCGTTTCACAGTAAATAAGTAATAATTTTGAAGCTATAAGTTAATAAGTAATATTGAAGTTATAAGTCAAATGAAGTAATATCAAAGTTTACTAAACTTTAATTATTTTGTTCCGAATAGAATTTACATATGTACACAAATTTATTTCATTTATTTCATATAGTTTTCTTTTATTGTCTTTTATATATTAGTTAATTGTAGGTTTCAATAGAAGAAGAGCCACCTAGTGGAATTTATTGAATAAAGCCATTATTATTATTATTATTATTATTATTATGTAAGGAGATTGGCAATGATGAAAGCAAATATTTGGAGAAATTTCATTGATTTCAGACGAAGGTGGAATTCTCGAGTCGGGAAATGAATTTTCCTTGAATCCCATAGCGGGCACGAAAAATTAAACAAAGACGATTTTGGGACAATTTTGTTAAGCGCGCGGCAAGCCATTCAACAGCAAGTACCCCAAAATAGCCAGCAAATGAGAATGATGGTGGAACCACCCCAAAATGCACTCTATTTTACTGTTATTGTACAAGAGAATCATCTCAGAATGAACTTCGAGGATTTTCTACATTCGCAGCACAAGACTAGTTTGTCAGAAAAGTTCAGCTGTAGCGTAGCGTCTCACCGTTTGAAAAACATTTTTCATCTGTAAACGTAAGTTTTATGCAATTTTCACATTTTTATCGATCTTTTGATATGTAGGTATTAAGAAAGAGCAGTTTTTGTATCGTATAAATGTTTTGGCATTGCTTTGAAGGCTTTTCTTTCGGAGTTTTCTAGTTTGCAGTCATCGGTTGAACACATTTATGAAATCAGTCATGGATTTAAGTTTTGACTTGCGCGGACTTGCATCTTCGTTTGAACACCAACTTGCATCAACTTGCGTCTACTTGCATCAACTTGCGAGGACTTGCGACAGCAGTTTGAACGTGCTTAAATATCCGGCATCGCAAGTTGATTTAAGTTTTGGCTCGTTTGACTGTCTTAAAAACCCTTAGATGGAACAGAACAGGCAGAAGACGTTTCTGGGGTTTCCAAGACTGAAGGTTTACTGTTCACTGATTGATGTTAATTACACTCTAATTGATAGTTAATTATAAAAGTGTGACCAGTGACCAGAAACCGTGGACAGCTGTTTCGGCCTTGTTGGGCCTCATCAGCACGGTGAACTGGATGCTGGTCAAAGTTCCCACTAGAAAAATGAATATGGTGCTGGACGTCACCCAGCCATGTGGGATGTTGGTTCACACAGCTCGAAATACTACGAGCATGCTCAGTGAATAGTTAATTACCTATTGTATTGATGACATCATAGATTGTCTAATCATCTAAACAGGAAACCCAATATATTTATGACACCCTGCCGGGCAGCCAAAAAGTGTCGCCTCTCACCGCTGTGGTCTGGTTTCGATCTTACTTACCAAAGATTAGAAAAATTTCCAAAATCGAGTTTTGTATCCTTTTTGATTATACCTTGAAAGAAAATGCTCGTAAAGTCGCGATTTATGCTTTTTGAACCATGCGCAATAGGCGTGCGCGGTGCAAAACAGAGGAATTACCTTAATTGGAAAGTTGTTTTATCTTTTAGCCACTGGGCCTTAATGGAGTGATTGGTATTTCAGTAGATCCTAACGAAAAAGTCACATGAATAAGTGATCGAGACAAAAAAGCGTTTTTTTCACGGTTTTAAAAACTAATATCGAGGTGCTCTTTCATTTTTTGAAGTTCAATTTGATGGTGCTGCTTGATTTAGGGGAGATTATTGGCCTATTCATGGTCAGAATTTACATGCGTCACACGTCACTTTAGCACTTCACAAAATACGTCATTTTCACCCTGAATCGAAGATCGCAGAATTCATCTTGGTAACTGTCATGTTGTTGTCCAGCTTCGATTCGTGAATTGAATTAAAATAAAGAAACAAATTCTTGCAAGCTTATATAGTTATAGATATAGTTCTTGCTATATAAAAATAAAAAACAGCTTCTCAAGTATGTTAAGGCAAGGACTTTTGATACAAACGATAAAAAGTTATTTTTTGCCTTAACTAGCTTTATTGACAAGCAAGCATGATCATATTTTGCATTATGGGATATTTCATTGAACTTAACATTTTAGGGTATGTTTTATGATTATCGAGGTGTCACGTGACCTATGACGTCACAAATTACCTTTTTCAAAATGGGCCAATGGGGAAAAGAGGAAGCGAAACACTTTTTGCTGTTTTAGTATGCTATTAATGTGTTCTCTACAAAACTGCCTTCATCGCTGGTCCATCTCTCTTGTTTTAGGGGATATAAGCTAAAGTATGAGGTCACGTGACCTGTCTTCCATATTATCTCTTCGTACAAGAGAGGTGGACCAGCGATGAAGGCAGTTTTATAAAGAGCACATTAGTAGGATACTAAAACAGCAAAAAAAATTCACCTCCTTTTTTCCCCATTGGCCCATTTTGAAAAATGTAATTTATGACGTCATATGTCACGTGACACGTCGATGGTCACAAAAAATACCTTAAAATGTTAAGTTCAATGAAATATCCCATAAGGCAAAATATGATCATGCTTGCTCATCATTAAAACTATTTAAGTTAATTTTTCTGTTGAAGCAAAATTCCTTGCCTTAACATACTTGAGTTAAAACGCTTCAAAACCAGAAAAAAGCATACAGGAAGATGAAAAAATAATATTTACTACATAACAAGGCGAAAAAAAATTTAATATTCCTTGCAGGATTTGAACCCGCACTTACATATGTTTAGCTTTAAGTGCTTTTTACGCGCTGCTCTAAATGATTGCCTGGCGAAAAAAAAATGCAGTTAGCTGGAGCAGAACCGGCCTTATCTGCTCAAACTAACCGGATGAATGCATAGAACACTTGCCTTAGTCAATAGACCAGTGAGGGAGGCAAGAAACCCGGCCCCTGGACCATTACGGGCAGCGCCTTAGACAACTGTGCTATGTATACACCTGAGTGAAATTTGCGTTTGTTTTAGTGTTTTAAACTCAGCTCGATTCTAATGCTAATTTAAGCTTGTCAAATCCCTTGGGGACGTCTGGTTGAAGCTTTCCGAATTCAATGAATACGGAAAGTAATCGGGCTAGGTCATTTTTTTATAGCCCTGGTTGTCGGATTTTCGATTTTTCTTAACTGCGGTTCGGATTTAGCTCAATTCTCAAGTATGTTAAGGCCTGGGTCTGAACTGGGTCATGGAACCGTATTTGAAAACGATCACCTTTAATTTCATTATCCATCACGGTTCTTGGCTATAGTTTTGCTATTGGCCATAGGGTTATATTAGATATTTGAGATATCTTAGTATCAAAATTTCTGACATCAAGTGGTCACGTGACCTGGAGCTATGAAATTTCGGGTTTTTTTTAAACGAGCAATATAAAATGCCTTTACGTCTAAATAAATTTTTTGTTACAGCTAGTGTTAAGGACAACTAACGAAAAAAGATAGCGTTCGGGGAAAGTTGTCCCATAATTTTAGTTATGAAGAAAGACAAGAAAAAGTGGTCACGTGACCTGTTTTCGTAAATATCTCTCCCAAGACAAATTAAGGACAAGTTTTCCAAGCAAAAATTGTTAGATTTTAATGCCTTAAGCTTTTTAAACGCAAAATTGGTTGCATTAATTTGCTTTCAACCTCATTTTGAACTAAATATTCCAAATTGACAGGCACGTGATAAATCACGTGATCAATTTTTCCACAAAGTCAGATGTAAGGTCTGATGGTCCGATGATTTTCAACCTATATGTGGCAGATCTACAAGATAACATTGGTCCTCAAGCAACTTGTTTTCAATATGCCGATGATACTACTATCTATAAGCACTGTAAGTACGCTGACCTACAACACTGTGAAACGGAGATGAATACTACCTTAAGTCGACTTACAGAATGGTCCAGTGATTCCAACTTAGCTCTCAATGCAACCAAAACAAAATGTATGGTTCTATCCACTCAACAGCTGTCTGCATGTCATTCTATATCCTCACATCAAACTAGCCTAATGGTGGATGGAAAGCCGTTGGAACGCATTCAAACTACAAAATTGCTTGGTTTGCAAATTAATGAAAACCTTACGTGGAATGACCACATAAAATATTTGTCATGCACCTGCTACAGCACCCTGGCCACTCTTAAGAAGATAAAGAACTTTACTCCCTTTCACCTGAGAAAGCAATTGGCTGAGCAGCTTATTTTGTCAAAAATGGACTATGGTTATCTGGTCTTCAATCCTTTACCTGACTATCTTTTAAAAAGGTTGCAGAAAATTCAATTCTCATCAGCCAGCTTCGTAACTGGAAAGTACGTGAACTCCATTGAAACAATATTAAAGCTTGGTTGGCTTCCAATGCGTGAACGCAGAGACTTCAACCTATTGAAAGTTACGCATAAAGCTATCTACTCAAAGCATTGGCCGAATCACGTTTCAATTGAAGTTTACAAGCCATCTCGAACCTTGCGTTCAAGTACCACTTTGAATTTGGTCAGACCTGGAGAAAAGGGAAGCTTCCAAGACATTTCATCAGAACTTTTCAATACATTACCTAATAATATTAAAGTTATATCAAACCCTAATTTATTTAGCTCTAAAGTGAAAACCTTTTTAAAACAGCGTTTCACAGTAAATAAGTAATAATTTTGAAGCTATAAGTTAATAAGTAATATTGAAGTTATAAGTCAAATGAAGTAATATCAAAGTTTACTAAACTTTAATTATTTTGTTCCGAATAGAATTTACATATGTACACAAATTTATTTCATTTATTTCATATAGTTTTCTTTTATTGTCTTTTATATATTAGTTAATTGTAGGTTTCAATAGAAGAAGAGCCACCTAGTGGAATTTATTGAATAAAGCCATTATTATTATTATTATTATTATTATTATGTAAGGAGATTGGCAATGATGAAAGCAAATATTTGGAGAAATTTCATTGATTTCAGACGAAGGTGGAATTCTCGAGTCGGGAAATGAATTTTCCTTGAATCCCATAGCGGGCACGAAAAATTAAACAAAGACGATTTTGGGACAATTTTGTTAAGCGCGCGGCAAGCCATTCAACAGCAAGTACCCCAAAATAGCCAGCAAATGAGAATGATGGTGGAACCACCCCAAAATGCACTCTATTTTACTGTTATTGTACAAGAGAATCATCTCAGAATGAACTTCGAGGATTTTCTACATTCGCAGCACAAGACTAGTTTGTCAGAAAAGTTCAGCTGTAGCGTAGCGTCTCACCGTTTGAAAAACATTTTTCATCTGTAAACGTAAGTTTTATGCAATTTTCACATTTTTATCGATCTTTTGATATGTAGGTATTAAGAAAGAGCAGTTTTTGTATCGTATAAATGTTTTGGCATTGCTTTGAAGGCTTTTCTTTCGGAGTTTTCTAGTTTGCAGTCATCGGTTGAACACATTTATGAAATCAGTCATGGATTTAAGTTTTGACTTGCGCGGACTTGCATCTTCGTTTGAACACCAACTTGCATCAACTTGCGTCTACTTGCATCAACTTGCGAGGACTTGCGACAGCAGTTTGAACGTGCTTAAATATCCGGCATCGCAAGTTGATTTAAGTTTTGGCTCGTTTGACTGTCTTAAAAACCCTTAGATGGAACAGAACAGGCAGAAGACGTTTCTGGGGTTTCCAAGACTGAAGGTTTACTGTTCACTGATTGATGTTAATTACACTCTAATTGATAGTTAATTATAAAAGTGTGACCAGTGACCAGAAACCGTGGACAGCTGTTTCGGCCTTGTTGGGCCTCATCAGCACGGTGAACTGGATGCTGGTCAAAGTTCCCACTAGAAAAATGAATATGGTGCTGGACGTCACCCAGCCATGTGGGATGTTGGTTCACACAGCTCGAAATACTACGAGCATGCTCAGTGAATAGTTAATTACCTATTGTATTGATGACATCATAGATTGTCTAATCATCTAAACAGGAAACCCAATATATTTATGACACCCTGCCGGGCAGCCAAAAAGTGTCGCCTCTCACCGCTGTGGTCTGGTTTCGATCTTACTTACCAAAGATTAGAAAAATTTCCAAAATCGAGTTTTGTATCCTTTTTGATTATACCTTGAAAGAAAATGCTCGTAAAGTCGCGATTTATGCTTTTTGAACCATGCGCAATAGGCGTGCGCGGTGCAAAACAGAGGAATTACCTTAATTGGAAAGTTGTTTTATCTTTTAGCCACTGGGCCTTAATGGAGTGATTGGTATTTCAGTAGATCCTAACGAAAAAGTCACATGAATAAGTGATCGAGACAAAAAAGCGTTTTTTTCACGGTTTTAAAAACTAATATCGAGGTGCTCTTTCATTTTTTGAAGTTCAATTTGATGGTGCTGCTTGATTTAGGGGAGATTATTGGCCTATTCATGGTCAGAATTTACATGCGTCACACGTCACTTTAGCACTTCACAAAATACGTCATTTTCACCCTGAATCGAAGATCGCAGAATTCATCTTGGTAACTGTCATGTTGTTGTCCAGCTTCGATTCGTGAATTGAATTAAAATAAAGAAACAAATTCTTGCAAGCTTATATAGTTATAGATATAGTTCTTGCTATATAAAAATAAAAAACAGCTTCTCAAGTATGTTAAGGCAAGGACTTTTGATACAAACGATAAAAAGTTATTTTTTGCCTTAACTAGCTTTATTGACAAGCAAGCATGATCATATTTTGCATTATGGGATATTTCATTGAACTTAACATTTTAGGGTATGTTTTATGATTATCGAGGTGTCACGTGACCTATGACGTCACAAATTACCTTTTTCAAAATGGGCCAATGGGGAAAAGAGGAAGCGAAACACTTTTTGCTGTTTTAGTATGCTATTAATGTGTTCTCTACAAAACTGCCTTCATCGCTGGTCCATCTCTCTTGTTTTAGGGGATATAAGCTAAAGTATGAGGTCACGTGACCTGTCTTCCATATTATCTCTTCGTACAAGAGAGGTGGACCAGCGATGAAGGCAGTTTTATAAAGAGCACATTAGTAGGATACTAAAACAGCAAAAAAAAATTCACCTCCTTTTTTCCCCATTGGCCCATTTTGAAAAATGTAATTTATGACGTCATATGTCACGTGACACGTCGATGGTCACAAAAAATACCTTAAAATGTTAAGTTCAATGAAATATCCCATAAGGCAAAATATGATCATGCTTGCTCATCATTAAAACTATTTAAGTTAATTTTTCTGTTGAAGCAAAATTCCTTGCCTTAACATACTTGAGTTAAAACGCTTCAAAACCAGAAAAAAGCATACAGGAAGATGAAAAAATAATATTTACTACATAACAAGGCGAAAAAAAATTTAATATTCCTTGCAGGATTTGAACCCGCACTTACATATGTTTAGCTTTAAGTGCTTTTTACGCGCTGCTCTAAATGATTGCCTGGCGAAAAAAAAATGCAGTTAGCTGGAGCAGAACCGGCCTTATCTGCTCAAACTAACCGGATGAATGCATAGAACACTTGCCTTAGTCAATAGACCAGTGAGGGAGGCAAGAAACCCGGCCCCTGGACCATTACGGGCAGCGCCTTAGACAACTGTGCTATGTATACACCTGAGTGAAATTTGCGTTTGTTTTAGTGTTTTAAACTCAGCTCGATTCTAATGCTAATTTAAGCTTGTCAAATCCCTTGGGGACGTCTGGTTGAAGCTTTCCGAATTCAATGAATACGGAAAGTAATCGGGCTAGGTCATTTTTTTATAGCCCTGGTTGTCGGATTTTCGATTTTTCTTAACTGCGGTTCGGATTTAGCTCAATTCTCAAGTATGTTAAGGCCTGGGTCTGAACTGGGTCATGGAACCGTATTTGAAAACGATCACCTTTAATTTCATTATCCATCACGGTTCTTGGCTATAGTTTTGCTATTGGCCATAGGGTTATATTAGATATTTGAGATATCTTAGTATCAAAATTTCTGACATCAAGTGGTCACGTGACCTGGAGCTATGAAATTTCGGGTTTTTTTTAAACGAGCAATATAAAATGCCTTTACGTCTAAATAAATTTTTTGTTACAGCTAGTGTTAAGGACAACTAACGAAAAAAGATAGCGTTCGGGGAAAGTTGTCCCATAATTTTAGTTATGAAGAAAGACAAGAAAAAGTGGTCACGTGACCTGTTTTCGTAAATATCTCTCCCAAGACAAATTAAGGACAAGTTTTCCAAGCAAAAATTGTTAGATTTTAATGCCTTAAGCTTTTTAAACGCAAAATTGGTTGCATTAATTTGCTTTCAACCTCATTTTGAACTAAATATTCCAAATTGACAGGCACGTGATAAATCACGTGATCAATTTTTCCACAAAGTCAGATGTAAGGTCTGATGGTCCGATGATTTTCAACCTATATGTGGCAGATCTACAAGATAACATTGGTCCTCAAGCAACTTGTTTTCAATATGCCGATGATACTACTATCTATAAGCACTGTAAGTACGCTGACCTACAACACTGTGAAACGGAGATGAATACTACCTTAAGTCGACTTACAGAATGGTCCAGTGATTCCAACTTAGCTCTCAATGCAACCAAAACAAAATGTATGGTTCTATCCACTCAACAGCTGTCTGCATGTCATTCTATATCCTCACATCAAACTAGCCTAATGGTGGATGGAAAGCCGTTGGAACGCATTCAAACTACAAAATTGCTTGGTTTGCAAATTAATGAAAACCTTACGTGGAATGACCACATAAAATATTTGTCATGCACCTGCTACAGCACCCTGGCCACTCTTAAGAAGATAAAGAACTTTACTCCCTTTCACCTGAGAAAGCAATTGGCTGAGCAGCTTATTTTGTCAAAAAATGGACTATGGTTATCTGGTCTTCAATCCTTTACCTGACTATCTTTTAAAAAGGTTGGAGAAAATTCAATTCTCATCAGCCAGCTTCGTAACTGGAAAGTACGTGAACTCCATTGAAACAATATTAAAGCTTGGTTGGCTTCCAATGCGTGAACGCAGAGACTTCAACCTATTGAAAGTTACGCATAAAGCTATCTACTCAAAGCATTGGCCGAATCACGTTTCAATTGAAGTTACAAGCCATCTCGAACCTTGCGTTCAAGTACCACTTTGAATTTGGTCAGACCTGGAGAAAAGGGAAGCTTCCAAGACATTTCATCAGAACTTTTCAATACATTACCTAATAATATTAAAGTTATATCAAACCCTAATTTATTTAGCTCTAAAGTGAAAACCTTTTTAAAACAGCGTTTCACAGTAAATAAGTAATAATTTTGAAGCTATAAGTTAATAAGTAATATTGAAGTTATAAGTCAAATGAAGTAATATCAAAGTTTACTAAACTTTAATTATTTTGTTCCGAATAGAATTTACATATGTACACAAATTTATTTCATTTATTTCATATAGTTTTCTTTTATTGTCTTTTATATATTAGTTAATTGTAGGTTTCAATAGAAGAAGAGCCACCTAGTGGAATTTATTGAATAAAGCCATTATTATTATTATTATTATTATTATTATGTAAGGAGATTGGCAATGATGAAAGCAAATATTTGGAGAAATTTCATTGATTTCAGACGAAGGTGGAATTCTCGAGTCGGGAAATGAATTTTCCTTGAATCCCATAGCGGGCACGAAAAATTAAACAAAGACGATTTTGGGACAATTTTGTTAAGCGCGCGGCAAGCCATTCAACAGCAAGTACCCCAAAATAG
>JALIZF010000562.1:0-30728 GCA_029948255.1 Telmatactis stephensoni | reverse complement strand
AAACATTTATCCTTCTGCAACGCGGAGCTACGATATACTTCTGTAAGTCACTGAAAGTGGTTGAGGATCCGCTCCTAAGATTAACATATTAGTGACCTTTTGAGGGTAGTGGGGAGGGGAGGGAATAATTAAGAGGGGGTCTTCATTTGTTCTTGACCCAACGCCTTCCTTTTTACCTGGAACCCACCCAGGGGACTCAACTGATTATTAGGACAAGGAAGACCGTTGCACCTTTATAGGGGTCAAAATCACGAAATTTAATACCTGTTTTTTAGAGACAAAACAACTTAATTTGGGTAGATTTAATTAGGATCGAGAGAAAGCAAAAAATTCAAACAATCATCCCGAGCAAAATATATGAAAGTTCCCCCCTCCCTCCCCCCCCCCCCGAACCACACTCCCCCTTTCTCATATCTGTACTTTAGAGAGCCACTTTGCGGGCTGCCTAGCTTTCTATAACATAT
Organism: Telmatactis stephensoni; assembly: GCA_029948255.1. Lineage (NCBI taxonomy): Eukaryota > Metazoa > Cnidaria > Anthozoa > Actiniaria > Isophelliidae > Telmatactis > Telmatactis stephensoni. The sequence goes on along the minus strand of JALIZF010000562.1, from coordinate 30,264 downwards.
CAATCCTTTGAAATTTGAAGCTCAAATGCCAAGGGACACGAATTTTCATGAAACCACAAACAATTGGGGAAAACATCGAACATTTGTCGAATTTTGTGGAGTCTTTTAAGTACTTTCGATGTACTTACATCAGTATTCCACTAGCCTGCAAAACAGGCGTTCCAGGCTTCTCATTCTTCTCAAGCTTCCCATTCTTCTCGCGTCTCCTCGCACCACAGCTTTTTAAATAATTTCTCAAAATAATTTCTTTGGAACGCCTGCTTTACAGGCTAGTATTCCACTGATATATAAGTACCTATTTTAATAAGATTAGTCACCTAGAAAGCTTCAACAAGACCGACATTGCGTTGATTGAAGAAACTGATGAAGACAACTATTTTTTTTCGTTTTTACTGACTTAAGAGGAACGAAATGCATTCGTAAAGCTTCTGTGTAAAAGGTCAATTATACTCATACTATCTCTCCATCTCTCTGAACTTCGAGTCTTTCATCTTTCCGCTAGATTAAGATAATTGAAAAACGTAAATATACGTCCTTAACTTTCAAAAGATTAATTAACAAATATAAATAAAGAAAATTACTTCATGCCGTGTTAAAAAGACAATTTTTTTCAGTTGAAATTTGTAATTAACAGCTAGACAGCCGGCAGGGCAATTTTTCACTTTTCAAAAACCATCGTTAAGACGGACAAGCAATAACTTTATCATTTCAAGCTGTAAATGATTGACGTTTGTCACGTGATCAATGAATATGAGTATAGTGTTTCACTATTTGCTCTACTAGAAGAAAACGGATAATATAATGCTTCTAGCCAGATATGAGTTTAAGGACGTCTGGAAGCTAAGTTGAAGAGTACGCATTACAAACTCAACTTCAGTGGGGGTAATAAGGTGTTTGAAGGTAAGACTTTTATATTGCGGTTTTTACTGTACTGGTGACAATATTGAACATGAATTTATAGTGCATGAAAAGATAATCTACCATCTTAGCACACCCACCACTTGTGAAACCATATTTCGTTCTTGAATTTCTTTCTTCCTTTTTTCGTTCATCTTAATCATTCATTCACTCATTCATCCATTCATTCATTCGATTCATTGCGAGAATTCATTTTTTCATTTTTATTCGTTCATTTGTGTAATTCGTTAGTTCACTAGTCCATTCACCCATCCAAGACATTCATTTCTTCATTTCGACATCGGTTTATCCATCCATTCGTTCGTTCGTTAATCCAACAAATCATTCTGATTTCAGTGATTGATTTACTGATTCACTTTTTCAATAACTTTTTAGCTGATTTGCTTTTTCCTTCCTTCCTTCCGCCCTTTATTAAAAACAATTCATCACTGATATCACTTTTGTTTCAAATCAATAAAATGATGCGAATATCGAAAACCATGAAAGCATCAATAGGATAAACCCAATTTACCTTTATCAACGTATTGTTTGTGATATTATAATATGTACTTGTACTATGGACTCTCGGTTGCTTTGCTTTTGCCGTTTAAGAATTCTGTCGGCTATCTTTCGGTATTCTAATATCACGAACACGTAACAGGGCTGTCTTTGTCATTTAGTGTTACCTTTTTTTAATTTCCTTCCACTTTATTTATTCTTTTTTTCTTTCAATTTTGCATTATCCTTTCGCGTCTCTTTCGGTTTTGATCGCGTTTTCCTTCCTTTTCTTGTCTTCTTTTCTTTCTGTGTTTTTATTTACTTTCTTCCTTCCGCTTACAGCCACTAGCTAACTGACACTTTCATTTGTAAAACAAAGCCAAATGATCAATATGAACTAGGAAATTGTGAACAAGGAATTCGATTCTATATTAAAAAATCCTATAAGTCTTTCAAAACGAATAACTTGGTCTGACCTTAATCGACCATTAACTGCTTCTGCGGTAGGCTTTGAAGCACTTTTATTTCGGCTTAGCCTAGCAGCTGGTACTTTCCATGTGTTAAAGACGGTAAATACACAATCCTTTCTTATTTTACTCACGTTTATTGTCGACTTTTCTAGAGGTAAATAGAACTAAAAACAGGTCTTTGCAAGTTAAAAAAAAGGTATGCCACTTTTAGTCTATAAACTATTACTAGTTATATTATTAATGTTATTTATTATTATTGATTGCAATTTTATATGATAATTAGTTGTAAATTAACATAGAATAATCCGTATCATATAGGAATGTTAGTCAAGTATGTTATTATCACTTATACTGTATATTATTATTAATTCAGTTGTTACTTTTACTTTGAATCGAATGCAAGTCCATTATTGTATTATTATTATTATTATTATTATTATTATTATTATTATTATCATTATAGTGATTTAACCATTATCATTAAAGTTGACTGAGGGGCTGTTTATAGAGTGATTTTAGTAGTAGACTTTAGACCCATATTTTATTCTATTGTTCAGTATCTACTAGTACTCAGTAGTTAGTCAGCTTTCTTTAATTTCACATATGGCCGGATGAAATAAAATCACTCTATGAAGGCAAGTTGTCCCTGCTAGCCAAGATATAAACTCTTTTGTTTTGTGATCCCCAGGGTAAAGACAACAAAAGATTTTCCCGATTCACAGGGACAACGCGCCGTCGTATAAACAGCCCCAAACTAGTGAGTTGATATAGAGTGGTTTTCATTAACAACTCTTGAAACAAAGTGTACTAGTTTGAGTGTAATAGTCAGACAATGCGTTTAGAAAACAAAATTGAGAATTAAAGTGAAGTAGTGCTAACTAAGCTAAAGTGTATTTCATGGTTTTATATCAAAACCACTCTATTAAGAACAAAAGAAAAGGCTACTATTAACAGTTAGTTTGCCAGTTTTTCACTGGCCGTTAAATAAAATCACTATCATTATCGCCATTATTATTTTCATCATTACTACTATATTATTTATCATATTATTTCATCACTATCTACATTTACTACTTTATCACATCGTTTATCGTTTTTAGTTATTACTTTATCCACCTAGTCTCATCGTACCTATCATATATATATATATATACTAGGGTGGTTTTCATTAACGCGTGAAACAAAGTGTATTAGTTAAAGTGTAATAGTCGAATGACAACAAAATTACAAAATGGATTTAGGGCTGCATGTATTAGGGTGTAATACACTAAAGTGTGTTTCACGGGTTAATGAAAACCACTCTAATATTTTCAAGACTATTGTAAATAATTTATTAAAAAATGGCTAAATTGTTGTATATCATACTAATGCTTTACGAATGGTAAATTATTCATTTAAAAAAGGCTAAATTCAGTAAACTGTTGTCATTTTACAAGCAGTCCGTTTTAAAACTGAATATTACACGTTTATGCTAATATTAGGCCTAAGCCAAAAATAAGATATTAAAAATATGACATGTAAAAGAGATTAAAAAACTCAGGCGCCTTATATCCTTGTTTCTCTGATTGCGGAAAGCGGGAGGTAGAATAAAGCAAAAAGCATTATCTGATAACTCGTTAATTAGAACTTTAACTATTTTTATTGCCCTTGGAACAATTTCCGTTGATGGTGACGCGGTTGCCAGTTTTCTGTGGTAACGACAGGCAGCCAATGATCGACGACAGAGCAAAAATGATTTATCATGTGAGCCCCCTCTTACACATGCATATACTTCAAATTGATGTTGGCGTCGACATCCAGACTGTCTTGGAAAGGACGCAGCTGTCAAAGTCTTTGCCACAGTATGCTTGAAAGTACTCTAAAAACTGCTCATTGAAGTAGATAATGACTTGATAAAATAATTCATGGCTAAAAGGATTCATTTGCTGTCATTCGTTGCAGAGTCGCAAGCTGCGAAGAGCGCCATTCCGGAAGCTCACACACCAGCAAGAAAGGCCAAAACACAACAACAACAAGGGCAATGCCATTTAAACGCAACGAAATGCATGGTTTTTCTCTTAGCTTAAACAACACAACAATTAGTGGCAAGGACTTGCATTGTACGTTGGTGGTAACAGTAGCAGTGGTGTGAAAGATGGTTTTGATGTCAGCGTTGTTCAACTTATGTGTTTTCCACTAATCATTGCTGCAGGTCTCGTAGGAAATACTATGATCTGTGTCGCTGTTCGTCGAAGATCAAGACTTAGAGTTACCGACTGTTTCATTCTTAACCTTGCAGCAACAGACTTGGCTACATGTCTTATCAGCATCCCGTTTGACTTTGCGGAAATACTGGCTGGTAAATGGCCTTTTGGTTCATACCTCTGTAAGACGGTGTACCCCTTGCAAACTATCTTAATATCAGTTTCAGTATACACTTTGCTATGTATGAGCTTGGAGCGGCGAAGGGCCATCATTAGGCCTTTTATGCCTAACGTGCAAAAATGTTGGGTTGTATTTGGCATTTGTTTATTGTGGATTCTAAGCATTACATTAGTTGGACCTTATATTGCTATTCTTGATGTCAAGTACAGTAATGGATCACGAAAATGCATTGAAAATTGGCCAAAAAGTATCCACGCAAAAGTCTTTACACTTTGTGTATTTTTTGTTCATTTTCTGCTACCATTATTTGCTATTACAGCAAATTATATAACAATAAGTTCCAAGTTGTGGAAAGATATTCAAAGAATCAAAAAAGCCATTGGAAAATCCACTAATCAGGGCAAAAAGCAGCTTATCAAGGCAAGAGCTCAGAGAAACATGCGAATTGTGAAGATTTTTGTTCTGGCAGTGATAGCATTTGCTTTCTGTATGGTACCTAACCATGTCGTATGGATTTGGCACGACTTTGGATCAGGCTCAATGTCCACGCACTTCAACACTATCTTAGTATTCTGTAACATTTTAATATACGCCAACTCTGCCATTAATCCCTATATTTTCATTTCACTACATTCTCGGTATTGCAAGGAAATTATGAGTATCTTTCAACGTCTTCCATGCACAGGAAACATGTTATTGTCACACAACCCAACAAACTGGTAAACAATTAAAAGTACCGAAGAAAAAAGCGTTTTTCGGAAGCCCGAAGAAAAGCATTGCGGAAACGGACCGACACCAATAAGCTGACATATCTAAGGGGGTCTCCCTGGGATAAACAGTGCGATTGTATGGGTATTCAAGATTATAGGAACGGCAACAAACAAGGCCCAACCCTTAAAAGAGAAGCGCTACGTCCAAAAAATGACGATGATGTACAGAACGTGGAATGGATGCTACTACCAACAAGAAAACCGAGAGTCAACTTCGGAGGCGAGAAAATCTTCCATATTGAAAAAATCGATGACGATGAAATAGAATCCCCTATTTAGCCAATGCACTTATCGTATAGTGTACTAAGGACAATTTTTGTAAATAATGATCAATATACTCGTGAAATGGCGGTAATGTTCCTATGATATTAAAAATCATCAAGCAGCAAAAGTAGCAGGTTGTATAGTAACTAAGTGGTTTTAGGCTTGGTCGACGTTGGTGTGGTGGACTCATACTTGTGTTGTTTTAAAACAAAACGCTGACGTGAGGAAAAAATTGGAAACTAAAAATGAATTGAAGGATTATTGTAAACATCTGTCGGATATGAATACGAGATTAAAAGGTAGCTAACAAAACAGTACAGTTTTGCATTTCAATCGTGTTGTCTAACTCTAATAAATGCGGCTCCCTGCTGGTAGCCATACATTTTAGTCGCCAAGAAATAAACATAACAACACAAAGCCACTTAGGACCAATATTTGCATTTATCGTGGGATCACCCTTATAGACTCTCAACCGATAAAAGCCACAAAAAATAAAGTGAAGACTTTGTTTATACTTGGTATATTTCTTTCGTTTACCAACTCCACCCACTCGCGACCACCAACCTTAGTCTTGAACTTTCGTTTTACTAGCTATGTACAGTAGAATTTCAATGCTCTTACATAAATTTGGGCTGTATATTTCAGTCACTGATATTTGAAAACATTATTAAAAGTTACGTTGAAGTGATTTACCTAACCTGTGAAACAAGATTTGAACGGTTGATCATGCGTAATGAAAAAATAGATACAAAAGAAAGCAATAGAAATCAGCCTAGAATGTCCGTATTGGTTGATTTCCTCAACCATATTATTTGTATTTGTTGAGCTTTCGTGCTCATGGCCCATTGCTTTTAATTTGCAACGTTTTTGAAGTTGCAATGAACCAGTAATCTCAGCAAAAGGCCACGTCTAAGATCTGAAATATTCCGCTTGATATCGACCCTTCTAGACGAAATTACTTAGATTTTCAGCAAAAGAGGAAGGATTGCTATTTTTACTCCCCCTTCCAGAAGAAATTACTTAGATTTTCAGCAAAAGAGGAAGGATTGCTTTTTATACTCCTGGAAGCCTTGCTATTAAGCAGACTGTTTGAGAACGTTGTCCATTAACTAAAAACAAATATCGCCTAGAGAAACACGTCCAATAAAACGAAAACTAAGGTTTACTAATGTCTAAACGAGACCCTTCTCTTAAACCAACCTTGTGTTTCCTCACATTTTATCACAAACGAGCATTAACATTTCCTATCGCCAACGGCCGTTAATAGATGAATAACTGAGATAGATCGGAAGCGCTAACTGTAAAGGAATCAGGCAATAAGGTTAATGCGACTATTTGAGGGTTTTAAAGAACTGAAAAACATGAAAATTGAAATGTCCAGATAATAATTTAAGCTTTATGATAATTCGAGATTTTTATCTCCCACAGACGTAAATGTCGCTCTTGGAGGTTTTTTGCCTTATCGTTGTTTGTTCATCTACCACAAAACTAGCCACCCACATATACATCCATCCATCCATCCACCATCCATCCATCCATCCATCCATCCATTCCATCCATCCATCCATCATCCATCCATCCATCCATCCATCTCCATCCATCCATCCATCCATGCCATGCATCCATCCAAACTAGCCCCTTGTGCAAGTTTAACACTGAAATTCTGTTTTTATCAGTTAGGAATTGATCTACTAAGATACAATGCCTGTTTAAACAGTCTTTTGAATTGTACAAGGTTGTCCTATATTTCCTGTATTTTTATTCATATTTTACAACTTTCAAGCTGAACGTAAAGAATTATATGGCAACTGAGCGAAAGAAGGCCTAAACTCATTTTCGATTCAAATTTTCACTTTGGATTAACACTTTTATCAAACTTTCATTAATCAAAACCACTTAATTACAAACAACCTAAATGTTTTGAAAGTAATAACTTTGGCTTTGTCCAACAGTTATTCTTCAGCTGAATAGCTTTTGTTGCCCAATACTTGAACGTGAAAAAAATCTCCTTTAAATTTGAGTACCATATCATGGAATGGAATCAATTGTAAAACTAGGGGGCTGTTTTGAAAATATATGGAGTTAACGCTTGCGGGCTGGAAGACGACATGCAAAATCACACGGTTCTATGAAACACTTGCCGCAGTCGTTCCTCCATTGAAAGTCAATTTATAAGTCCTCAAATACGTATTTATTTATGGTTATATACTAATGATGCCAATTTGCTTATCCTTATTGAATGTTAAGTTCAGTCCGGTCACGTGATCTTATACAACCACATGTTTACATTTATCCAGCTATTGTGATGACCAAGTTTCATTCTGACTTCCATCTAAAACTTCAATCCAAATTCTTTGAACGTCAGAATTCCTGAGTCTTTCTGGTGTTACAGGATATAATGTATTCAGAGTTAGGGGGTCCACAGACTACGGTGAAATAATTGTCAACAACTTGTTATTGATTACTATTAGTCGTCATTGACTAGTCTACACACTAGAAAATAGTAGCTGTCGATAACATACTGGGACCGTTTGATTTTAGCTGTCGATATGTTATATCTATCAATCACAACTACTTATCGACAACTATTTCCTCTAGTTTGTGGAGGCCCATAGAGTTCTTTGTATGCGAGGTTTTGTTTCATTCAAAATTCTTTGTTCTTGGCTATTGTTTTACTTTCTTCATGCCTCCGGTGCCCTGTAACACCGAACCTCTACTTTATATTGAGTTGCAAAACGTGCTATTTAGCCGCCACCAAATAACTACATGAATAATATGAACCAAATTAAAACCAACGTGGGTATACAATCCTGACGACACTAACAAAATCATCTGCTCTATTTTGAACCATGATCGAATTAGCAGTAATGCTGCCAAAGAGGAAGCAAAATAAAATTATTAGTTTCTTTCTTTCTTTCTTTCTTTCTTTCTTTTTTTCTTTTTTTCTTTCTTTCTTTCTTTCTTTCTTTCTTTCTTTCTTTCTTTCTTTCTTTCTTTCTTTCATTCTTTCCTTTTTTGTTTGTTTCTTTCTTTCTTTCTTTCTTTCTTTCTTTCTTTCTTTCTTTCTTTCTTTCAGTAATTTTTTTATTCCTGTTCTGCTACCTAGATCAAAATGTCCAAAAATTCAATGAAATGATCAAAGGATTTACTTATTAGCTAATTCGTGATCTTAGTAAGTAGCGCAGATTGAATCTTATCTTTATTAAAGGGGACTAATTTAATTGTGCGACAGCAACGTCGACGACGAGGTACTGCTAAAATGGTGACTATTCAGAGCTCGGCTAAATCTATGCTTCATTATCCCATACAAATACAATAACTGACTAATACATGAATAGTACGTGATAATTAAGTATATTATAAAAGAAAAATGGTTGGAAGTTCGGGTTATCGGTAGAACGTTAAACTTTTGAGTTTGCCGTTGTGAATAGGCCGACGACGGTTCAGTATACTTCTTTTCCAAACATTCCACGTGTCAGCTTTTTTTTCTTCTAAGGAGTTGTTTATATGGAGGCGAGCCAGCCCGGTAAGCGGGCTGGCTTTTTTTGTTTCTTTTCCCTGGGGGCCACAGAACAAAAGAAGTCAGCCCGCTTACCGGGCTGGCTCGCCTCCATATAACAGCCTCTTAGCTTGATTAATCCTATTGTTCAGTTCTCTACTGTTGTCGTCAGTGTTGTCGTCGTACAATCTTAAACTGGTAAGTACTTCATGGCTGAATGCCATATAGTCCTCTTCCTAATATTTACCCTATAAACCTAACCTAAGAGCGACTATGTGGAAATTCAGCCATGAAGTATAAACCCTTAAAACTCCCTAATAACTTCTCAAGACACCTACAATTGTAGGAAAAAGAAAAAAAGGAAGGAAGAATTAAGAAGAAAGAAAGAAAAAGAAAGAAAAAAGAAAGCAAAAGAAAGGAAAAAAAGAAGAAAGAACGAAGGAAAATAAAGAAAAAAAAGATAGAAGGAAAGAAAGAAAGAAAGAAAGAAAGAAAGAAAAAAAGGAAGAAAGAAAGAAAGAAAGAAAGAAAGAAAGAAAGAAAGAAAGAAAGAAAGAAAGAAAGAAAGAAAGAAAGAAAGAAAGAAAGAAAGAAAGAAAGAAAGAGAGAAAGAAAGAAAGGAAAAACTGGGTTCTTTAAATATCTTTACAGTAAAGTGTTAATGTTTTTTACACTTTAGCTTATTTACGTGCAACAATAATTGGATCACGAAAAAATCCTCGTGAGAAACTCCTGCGAAATTTATACCACTGAAAAATTTAATGCCTGGTATTTGAGGATATTTTGTTAATACCTTAATCAGTTTTTAAATTTACAAGTCAAAGCCGATTTCCAGCTTAAATAATTTTAGATAAGTAAAGTGGAAACGTGATTTACGAATTAGGCACTAGTTATTCAAATTGATCCTCACTCCAATCTTCCACATCTCCAAAGCTCTTGTGTAAAATTTATAATGATAGATGGAGCTGAATGTAATTGTAATAGCCATGATTAATGAGTCATGGCGACTGCCAATTAATAAGTAGAAACACGATAATACAGGTTTGAGAAAATTACAGCTATAAGTAATAGGTTTATAATAGTTGTACATACTGTCAGTCTTTTAGCTAGGAGACACTATTCTTATAAGCCTGTGAAAATTCCGGCACTGTTTTTAATGAGAGAACAATTTATGTCCAATCAGATTGCAGGATTTACTAATGATTTCAAAATGGTGCGAAATAAGGTTGCGTGCGCATGCGTGGCGGTTATAAAAACAGCTTGAAGTGGGGAGCGTAAGGGTTTGCGGTGATGCGGTTTTACGTTATTTTGGTGCGGTTTTGCGGTTATTTGTTATTTTAACCTGCGATTTTGCGGTTTTTGACTTCAGATTTTGTAGGCGGTTTGCGGTTTTGGGGATTTTGACGACTTTTGTTGCGTTTTTTTCTTCTTCTCAATTTTGTAAGTGGTTTTCATTAACATATTTTATTAATGAACGGTTGCGGTTTCCATGCCCCCTTATTACGATTCCCTCCTTGAATAATTCAGACAATGATCATGAAACTATAGTAAACCGTACTGAAATGAACGCGGCGAAACATACATTCTTTCATTGAAACATTGCCTATTTACGGTATGATCTTTTTTACTATCGAGTAATAATGGCTAAAAGTGCCAAAAACTAGCCTCTCGTGCAAGTTTTAGTTCAAATTTTCATTTTGGATTAAGACTCAAATTCTGTTTTTATCAGTTTGGAATTGATCTACTAAAATACAATGCCTGTTTAAAACAGCCTTTTGAATTATACAAAGTTATCCTATATTTTTATTCCAATTTAGCAACTTTCGAGCTGAATGTAAAGAATTATATGGAAATTGAGCGAAAGAAGGCCTAAAACTCATTTTCGATTCAAATTTTTACTTTGGATTCAGTAACACTTTTATCCAACTTTTATTAAATGATGAAAACCACTTACAAATGATTAACCTAAGCATTCTGAAAGTCATAACTTTAGCTTTGTCCAACAGTTCTTTTTCAGCTGAATAGTTTTTCTTGCCAATGCTTGAACGTGAAAAAATTCGCCTTTTAATAGTTTACAACGCTTTCATCATATCAAGTACTTTTTTCAAAATTAAAACTTTTAATAGGGTTGGTATTAGGAAAGACTTTGTAGAAATAAGCCCTCAAGTACCTTGTGGTTAGGTTTAGGGTTAGTATTAAGGAAGATTGTGCAGAAATAAGCTTTTAATTACCACGGGTTTAGATTATGGATTAGCAATAGAGACTGAAGACCTTCTACTTTGAAACCACAACATACTGGTCCTTATCAAAATTATAGTATATACCTGTTTCAAAAAACGTTGACGTTAATCAATCTGAATCAGAGACAAAACAGAAGTAAACTATTGTGCATGATTATGGAATGCCTTGCCCTGCGACATCAGGAACGCTAAGAGTCTTAATAGATTTAAGAGACTTTTAAAAACTTATCTTTTCCATTTAGCTTTCACATAAGATTATAGTATTACCCACTATGGTCCTAGGCATTCTATAATTATATATATAATGGTAACAATTATTTTCGTCAAAGGGTAGCAGGGACGCTTACTTTTATTGAATTTATAGTAAATTTTATAGTATTTTTAGCAATTCATAATTATTTTTAATTCATCTTAGTATAATATTCAGCAAATTTCATAAAATGTATGTTATTATTATTATTTTTAAGCACATTTGATCATTACGCCATGAAAAAAGGGCTTTATAAGTTAATAAATCAATTTTAAATTATCATGGTGTTTCTTGACTAAAATACGAACCCCCCCCCATAATTGTAACTCTAGAATCATAACTTACATTCCAATATTATTGAATTAATAAGTACAACAGTTTAGTTTGGTTTATTTTTGTTTATTTAGCTTTTCATTCCTATGATCAGAAGTCTAACCGCACTTTCGTGATGAGCGACAATTCTGTACTTCAACCAGAGAACCCTCGCAGTATTTGCCTTGTTTTCGTGGCTTTGGGTTGTCACACTGTCTAGATCTTGTCCTATAGCCTCGACCACATCTGCCGACACACCTCCCCCATGATGCCCAGCGCCCCCAGTGGCCATGAACAGAAACTGAAAACAAATGAATTGTAAATCAAGAACCTAGATTATTTCATTTTGAGCGACTTCAATGGATGGGAACATACTAAGCTCGAACACATACACACTTGTACAGAGCATGCTGAGGATCAATAATTGAAACATATACTTAAGCAATGCAAAACGCGCGCGCATGTCTTAGCAACAGAAAAGCAAGCTTAGGAATATTTCTTTGAATTTCAATCTTTGTCTCTTTTTGATAACAAGTAAGGGGGTGTTTACATGACACTAGCATCATCCTATAGCACTAGGATCATCCTAGCAAGCGAATCATCCTACCTGCTATACATTTACTGCATTCTGTTCAGTAGGATGATCCCAGTACCCGAAGTGAAGACACAAATTTCCATGTAAACAGAATGCAGTAAATGTATAGCAGGTAGGATGATTCGCCTGCTAGGATGATCCTAGTGCCATGTAAACAGCCCTTAATTCAAGCAAGCCGCAAGCGTGCCAAAAGACAAAAACTTAATTGTATTTCAATTTTCTATTACCATTGCACTCATCTTTTGCACATTTAGTCGATTCAGTTTGTATTCCTCGATCATCAACGCCAGGACAACTTTTTCCGTCTCTGCAAAATCGTTCTCGCATCTTCTTACACCCAAGGTTACATGGTCCCCATGTGCTCCATGAAGTCCACTTGCCTGTTTTGGCTAAAAATGCAAACTAATTATATTAAAATAAACCAACCAACCAACCAACCAGCCAACCAACTAATCGATCGACCGACCGACCGACCGACCAACAAAGAAACTTTTCACAAGGATACGGCAATGAGATAAATATGAAAAGCTATTTAGAAGTAAAGTAAAGTAAAGCAACCATATTTAACGTCGATAACTCGTGACAGTAATTCAACTGATAAACTTGAGGTCGACGATGCGCTCATTTTACTCCCCCCTTTCCATCAGTGCTCCGTTTTAAGGGTATTTAAAGCTACTTAAAGCTACACGGAAAGGAAAGAAGTCGAAACAAGGATGTGAGATCTGGGGATCGAACTAGGGACCTCTTGCACCGAAGGCCAAGCACTAACCAACTGTGCCATCCTTGCTCCTTGTCAACCGACCGACCGACCGACCGACCGACAAGGATACGGCAATGAGATAAATATGAAAAGCTAAGTGTCACCACATCTCGTCCCAAACCATCGACTAATCATAACCTGAATTACGTCATATATTCTCGTTAGTATCACTATTATTAGCCTTCATAACTATGAAATAGAATTTTTGATTTTAAGAATTGTTAATTTATATCTACATCTACATTTATTAAGTTGGCAAAATCGTACGATATCACGCCAACTATGCAATCAAAATATATCATAAAATCTTAAAAATCATTATAAAGGATTTCAAAATATATAAAAATATATACATTATTAATTTATTTTAGTTTATTTATTAATATGTACTGCATATACAGTCAATCCCGAAAAGGTTGTTCAGTTGAAAAGAAAGATGTTTAGAGAACAACAAAGTCATTTGCATATTACATGTTTTTAAGTTTTTACAAGAATATTCAATATCAAGTTGCAAAATCCCAATGCACTGCTGTGGATAGCATAAATTTTATCTGAAGTTTTAAATGGAAACTTGCCGAGAATTTAAAAAACGTTTTATGCAAATGACTTTGTTGTTGTCTTTATGTCTTTTCAATTAAACAATCCTTTCGGGATCGACTGTATATGAAAATGTTGTTATTGGATATTTGTTTTCAAGGGTATATACGATCGATAACGTTTTCGGTTTTAATTAACCATCTAGCTTCTTATTTTTGAATATGGTTTAATTAATCAAAACCGAAAACGTTTGGTAACTTGTGTCGTGTTATCGTTATGCCATTAAAAACAAATAACATAGAATGAAAAAATATCAATATTCTAGGATGTAATTTTTATATTTTAGATTATATGTACAGTTAGCCATAATATTTTTATTGAATATTTTTACTAGGTTGTAAGTATTTATATAGTTTTGCAGGGCCCCTCTAAATAACAGCCATGTAGCTGAATGGGCTAACCTGCTTAAATATGGTTTACCTTTGCCTTTGCCTTTCGCTTTGGCTATATTTTTATTCGTACACTCGTAGAGTGTGTTTAACTGCAGAAGGTCCGTCTTACTCAGCGTTGACCTTGTTCTACCAAACTCCATGGACGGGTCTTTAATAGCTATCAATGTTGGCTTTTTGTTTTTAGAAAAGGCGTAGTTTCCATAGTGCATTATGCTGTCAAAATCATATAACCCACCAGCAAAGTCCATCTGCGCAGCGTTGTATTTATTAAAGTTATGTTGTTGACCTAAGAATGATAACAATGATTTGTGAATTAAGGTGGCTCACAGTAGCTTTTCATTGACAATACTTCCACTTATCATTTTAGGAATGCATGATCAGCACATCATTAACTGATTCAAATACCCTTCGAGTGAGACTCTTGTGAAAGAGGAAAATAGTCTTTACTGGCAAGGCAAATTCAAACGTCTTTGGCACCGGTTTGTCAGGGATCCCTACCATTTGAACCAATCCATCTGGTTGGAAATTAGTTTGCTAATAATGGTGAAAAAGAGCCAGAAACTTGATTTCTGACAAATGGTACACGCTTCTAACCGAAAAATAAAAGAGTGGGAAAAGTGAATTTGCTCGATCAAAAGACCGAGTTTTTCTACCTTTAAGATCGGAATGACACATACCATTTGTTTTTCCAACGGAATTTTAGGTTTTTGCGGGTAAATAATAAACACCCTAGGCCAAGATGAAAGTTTTGATAGATTTCGACGCATAAAGTGACGACAATTTACTCGCGGAATGATATATTTTTTTTCCAAGCACTGACTTTGATGACACACTAGCAACCTTAGATCCACGAGGGGAACGAGGATGGCGACGAAGACGCAAGCACGATGACGCAAGCACGTTTTCAAAATGGTTTTACATGCTTGAGCTGTCCTCCTTGCTGTCACCGTCCTCACTAGAATGCCAGTTGGTACTTTTTCACGTCCAGCTATGTTAGTTTGGGCTACTGGTCTTAAAAAAGGCAATATCGTTCGCACTGACAAATTATGTCCAAAATGACCATTCACGTCGCCGACTTCAAGCCGAAGACACACACACACACAAAATGAAATGAACGTGGCGTCGCGGCGTCGTTACAGCCGTCACGCAATGAACGAATGTGACATTTTCGCCAACTCAGGTCCTGCTTGCGTCGAGTCGAGTTTGCTAAATTTGCCTGATCACACAGGGCCCCCTATTTAAACATATTTTTTTAAATAGAGGTAATAAAAATGTACCTAAATTGTCGTTGTTTAATCTTGTTATTTGCGCGTGCATGTGTAATATTCTACTTGGGCTTCCTGTGGAAAGAGCGCGTGCTCTGCTAGCTTTTTACAAATTCTGTTGTCAAGGCAAATGGCGCGCAAAAACATCAACGGTCCCTAGCTAGCTTGTTAGGCGCCTTACAATATTTTCCTGTGACAGGAAACTTACACAGGATACCCACGAAGCCTGCTCACGGTGAAGCATCACAGGAAGCCCAATGCAAAAAGAATTTCCCATATATGCGCGCGCGCAAAAGACTAAAACATTTATGAATGATTAGGGGGCCCTGTGCTGATCACAAAATGATGGAATGTAATATACTCGCCATGCTTCTTACCCATCACTTTTGCCAAATCTATCTAAGAGGGGGCATCTAATATTTCTATGTATGGTCTACCTTTTATAACATTCTCCCAGAGTACATTGACATAATTATCTCGATCTGTTCTTGATTGCTCGTGCCAGAACCCCAGGGCGTGCATCATTTCATGTAGGACGACACCCTTGTGGTTACAACCCTCACCAATGGACATCGGCTGACCACCCTGTCCCTGACGTCCTACTAACGACCAACAACTGTTCAATCAGGCAAAAAAAAGATAGGTAAATAGAGAGACGATATGGCAGAGGACGCCGCGCTTGGGACAAAGAATATTAGTGAGCTTAAGCACCAAGAACGGAGAACGCAACAAACGTACGAGAGGTGCGCGCGCTATCGGTTACCACGGGATACAATAGATCCGCCGTTGCAACCGATGGCGGGTGGCACCTCATCTGCGTTCGTGTCGTTCTACGTCCTTGGTACTTCAGCTCGATATTCAAGATGACCGTTCAAGTCGCTGACTTTCTAACAAGGACGCAAAAAACAGGTTAAATGGCGTCCTGAACGTATTGTCGCAACGTTGTTACGGAATGACCGAATGTCCAGAACAGAACTGATTTCGTATGACTGTAAAAAACGGAACGGTCAGGCACAAAATAGTGGCGGCAGGAATGTTGTTGTAGATATTACTGCACAGCCTGGATTCATATTCGTCATCTCATGCACGTAATCGCGACGCGTCGCGTTTGCTAATTTTGTCTAATGATCAAATTAGGACTATCGTTAACAATTCATTGATGAAATCTAAGGCTCCGGAACTACCTTAAGACTTTAAAAATTCTGGTCAGTCTATGTATTTTCCATTGGTATGTAGAGTATTGCAAACTGATTTGCAATGAAGTATTCAGTTCTCGTAAGTTACGTAACCCCATTGTGTATTGCACGGAGTGCGTGCAATACAATAGTATTTAAGGATGTTCAGTTGTTCAGTTCTCCATTCACGCTCGCGGACCCGCATCCTGTGGTTAGTTTATCAGTAAGTCATCATGTCCGAAGAAGAGCATCACACCGTGCATCCCCGACGAAGAAAAGCCGGCCGTGCTCAAGAACAAGCGACTTCAGCCGCCGTCTCGGCCGACGATGTCTTCTCTCTATTCAAAAATTACCTAGAGGACAATCTAGAAGAGAACAAAGGTCTGGAAGAGAAGACAAAAATAGATAAGCAGGTATCGCAAATGAGGTTTAAGGGAAACCAGTGCCAGTACGAGCTCAACGCTAAAATAGAAAAGATTCTCGATAAAATCAAAGATGAGAATGCAGAAGAGGGGAAAGAGATAATTAAGAAAAGGCAGAAGTTAATTCGAATTGTCGATAAGTCCAAAGACGGATGGAAAGTTGTAAAGGAGTACGTCTCCGATGAATTAGCGTCAGATACCGAAGACGAAAAGAGGCTGAGAAAAGCCAAAGAAACTGTGGCTCGTAAGAGAAGGTCCAGCAAGCAGTCCGAAGAGCAGAAAGAATCCAAAAAGCCCCGAAATTCCAGTCGGGAATCTGAGAGGCAGCTTTTTCGTGGTAAGACTAATCTCATGCATGTTTGTCCTACTATTTGTGCGATTTTTTTTTTACTTTGTAATTCTCACTGTGTATCTGGGTCCGCAGCGAACCAACCATATAACCTGTTGTGTGTCTGTCTGTCTCGTAATTTAAAGAGAAAATATTTTACATTCGGTTGAGCGCAGCGAATTAGAATGTAAATTAGTTAGCATAGACAAGAATGTACCCATCTTTCTTGATCATCTTGATCCAATTTTTGTCTTTTGGTCTTTTTTTTTCGAAACTTTAAACAACTTTGTTTTTCCATCTCGCGCAAGGCGGTCCAAATTGTCTTTTTTGCATCAGCTGCGAATAAAAAAAACATCAGTAATTCATTGGTAGACTTATACATCAACCATACAACCTGTTAGTGACAAACAATAATTGTTTATTAATTGTTTTACAACATTTGACTAAAATCTTGCAATCTGATTGGCCGAGAGCCATTGTTAATAAGAGTACTGACAATAGCTGACGCCAACATGTCACGCTCGTCCTTACAGAAAAAAGTTAGGGGACAGTTTTTCAAACAGATTTGGACGGAAAAGATCTAAGATAATGTTGTAAAAAACACTGCTGCGCTCGTGGTTCCACTTTAGTTTTGAACATTTTTTTGACGTCATCCATGATTAATAAGAGTACTGACAATGGAAAACTATCTTCAATTTGTTAATTTATTTACAATTATTGACCATCGACAAACCCTGAATCAACCAATTATTTCTTTTCTAATACTCTCTTGAAATATCTATTAAAGATGGTGAGGAGATGATGGAAAAATGAGGAGGGAAAGATGCTTAGTTTTTCCCGGCTTCTTACCACTTCCGTTTTCCTTTCCCTCTTCCTCCAAAAATGCGATTTGCATTGTGACGTAACAGGTCACTTGACCAGACCGATGAATAGCAAATTATACCAAAATGTTAAATCTGACAGAATATATGTCCCGAAATAATTTTGTTTTTCTTAGAAAAAGACAATCGATCAATCGTTATTGGTAAACTTTCTAAAATTCTAGGCCGTATATGCCTGAGGATCCCCTTCACCACTACCCTAGGGCCTTTTCACAGGCTACAGGATCCCCTTCACCACTCCCCTAGCTAGGATCCTTTCACAGGATATTCACCAATCCCCCAGGGTCCTTTCACAGGTTATAGGATCCCCTTCACCACTCACTTAGGGCCTTTTCACAGCCTATAGGATCCCTAAAAGAAAAAAAGGGCTATAATAATAGGACCCCCTTCACCACTCCCCCAGGGTCTTTTCACAGGCTATAGGATCCCTGAAAGGAAAACAAAAGGTTATAATAATAGGATCCCCTTCACCACTCTCCCAGGGTCTTTTCACAGGCTATTCTAGTGTGTGTTACCAAGTTCTGGTGTTATCTCTATTGGTATTATTCTTGACGACCAGAGCTTATCTCGTGCTCTTATGGCTTTCCTTTTAGTAGTGATTTTTTTCACTTCGACTTGTGCTTTTTCAGAGTTGCCAGTCTCGGACGTGTCCACGTTAGACTTATCCTCTTAGAGAGCTCGATGTCCCCTTCGAATAGAACATATTTCTTGGAGGGTTTCTTGGCGTCTGCTTTTTCTAAAAGACAAATGTCTTATGTGTTTATTTCTCCGTGGTAACACAGGATTGTTCGCACGCTTTGTTTACTCATCTTAAGTTTCACACACACCATATAACGAAATGTTTCTCAACGTTTATAGCTTACATGCAAAGTTGCGCTCAATTTCCTTGTCCTTGTATGTTTGTTTTTCATTCATTCGTTTCTAATTTCTTTCTTTCTTTCTTATTTTCTTTTTGTCTGTTTGTCTTTCTTTCTTTCTTTCTTTCTTTCTTTCTTTCTTTCTTTCTTTCTTTCTTTCTTTCTTTCTTTCTTTCTTCCTTTCATTCATTCATTCATTCATTCTTTCTTTCTTATTTTCTTTTTGTCTGTTTGTCTTTCTTTCTTTCTTTCTTTCTTTCTTTCTTTCTGTCTGTCTATCTCCTTATATGCCGTCGATTAACTGACCTTAACAATTAGTCTTTATAGATCACCAGTCTACCTTTTTATTAATACGTACCGATGTTAACAGTTTGTATCTTGTCCACGACTGTATTGTTATTCAGGTTTTTTGGTAAAGTTTTGTCCGTGCCATCAAACATTGGGGCATGCCTAGAACAAACTAGAGAAGATAAAATCACCAAATGAATTGAAATTATAGATATCTTACAGCAATTGTTCAACCAAATGCCCTGCTTGAGATATGCTTTTCCAGATACTAGTGGTCCTCACATACAATACCTCAGGTCCCAGTTCAGTTGAATTATTTGCAGCCGAGCTTACTAGGTATATGAATCCGAGGCTAGCAAGGACAGAAGGTTTCAATTTTCTTTGAACCTTTTTGTTTGAACCTTGTTCATCCTAAAGTCTTTCATTTTCTTGAATTTTGGGAAATCCCATGCAACCATGACAAAAATAAATGATGGTAGTACTTGGTGTACGCAACACCAATTGTATCAATAGATGATACGCCATCAAACAATCCATTGATACAATTGGTCTTGCATACACCAAGTACTTACCGAAGTAGATTTCAGAAAAATGCAAAAAGGCAACAAATTATATCGATTTTAATCAGTCATTTAATAAAATACAAAAGAGCGCAAATTCAAGATATGAAAAACAGCAATAACGTCTAACAATTAGTGATATATCATAACAAGAAAGCCTTGTGGAAAAACGTCTAGACATCTTTGGATACATACACGTTTTATAAAAGTAACAACATCAAAAAAGATCGAAATTTAAGCACTATAAAGTTCCAGTTTTGAGAGATTTTAAGTATTGGTGAAAATAATGTTCTTGCATCCTTAGCATGTCCAGGTTTTGTCTTGGCCATTGTTGAGTAAACGTTCCACTATTTTCAAGTGTTGTAATTGACAATGGATTATAGACTGATACGTTTTTTATGATTTCAGTGGTATACTTACCAAAGTCCAACCAAACTATGAAAATTACCAAGGCCTTCATTGTTCTTCATTAAGTAACTCTGATTAATCGAATAAGGTTTTGTGTGTTTCTTGTTATTTGTTGTTCAATTATTAATTTTATACCGGCTGCTTCAACACTTCAAGTCAATTACCGCACTGGCTTCTTCTAAAATACACACTGATCCATTACTAAGCAATTTTTGATACCAGTCAGGTATATGCTAAACCTACAGAGAAACAGACGGTGACAACTCGATGGATCGAAACATATGATCTAAATAAAAGAAGAAATTCAGGCTTGAATCCAACCTATTACCTTTGCCATACCAGTGTGAATTCTGTATCCACCTGAACTACTCCAGTTATAATGATCAGCAAAGAATAGCTGTTGACCAATCAAGCAATTAAGGAAGTTCTTTTCATTAGTTTATCTTTTTTACGAGATAATCTAAGTTTTCTCATAATCTTCCATCATTAAACAAGTAATAATAGCAAGCAACATTTCTTCAATTTACTAAAATATACATACAAACGCAAACGAAAAAAACCGCTTTGGCTTAGCTTGCGTTAATCTCAACCGTCGCCGAAACGTTTGACATGCATTTGCTTTGGGAGATTCCAACTTATTGACCTCTTGTTATGCCCTTTATACCTTCTATTTATTTCATTTAGAGACATTTCAGCGCATTTGAAAATACTTACATTGATATTTGCGCTAGCTATATAAATGAATAAATTATTATCAAATTATTATTATTATTATAGTCATTGATAGATTTAAGAATTTGTAGCAAAAGTTGAATTAGGTAGTCAAGCCTCAGTAAGTAGACTTAGACAATTTTGACAAGGATGTAGCTTTTATCAATTTTGCTACCTTTAATAGTTACATTTTATAAAAAGTTTCATTAATCCGTCAAGCTTTAGCGAGTAGTTTCATTAATCCGTCAAGCTTTACTAGTAGTTTTAGGACATTTCGACAAGGATGCCATTCCACTTGGTAGATATCAATTAGCTGAGGGGCAAAACTGCCCCCAAGAGCTTTCAACCAGAAAGAATTCTTTAATTTGAAACTTGTAATTGAGCTGGTAAAATCCAACACGAGGGAGCATATGTCGTTTATTGATAGCAACCTACTGACACAAACACATACGCAATTGATCTCAGTAATTATCCCAGTTGGTACACAGCCAAAGAGTTAGCTTTGCTCAATAAATGAAATGAAATGAAATGAAAGATCATGTAACACTGAGATGAATGAAATGGAAGTTTAAATTAACACATTTCTCTCTGCTTTGGTGGCCCTAGACCGTAGGGCCACCGCTCGGAAAGTTTCCTCGGTGGGATTTCTCTTCTAACACTTTCATTCAAACTTCAACTTGCTCGATAAACATAAGCTTGTAATTTTAAATAATTTAAGTGTTAGAAATTGTAGGACTAGTAGTGATGTTGACCATGGCGACTTGTGAAATTTAATTTGGTTTTTAATAATGATGCAATCAAGCGAAGCTAGTTCAAAGCTAACCGGCCAGATTGGGGAACTCCTTTTTTTTCAGTTTATGTCAATATCATCATAGCAAAATAAAACCTTGTTTTTGAGCTGGCAACATTTCGCTGTCAAAACGTGACGAGTGGAGGTCTAAGTGGGGGAGGGGGGAGGGGGGAGGAGGGGGGTGACGGCTGTACACAGGCTAAGGTCGACTAAGCACAAATGTTAACCCTTGGTGAAGACTAAGAAGAAGACTAAGCTTTAAAATCCAACTGTTTAAAGAATATTTTATTGACTGGGAAGTATTTTTTTTTGCTCCATTCTTTATCAACAACGTTATTGAAGTTATTGAAACGCTATTGAAACGTTACTCAAGAAAATAAATACAAAAAAGACTGAGAGGAAGGAAAGGAAGAAAGAGAGAGAGAGAGAGAGAGAGCAGAGAGAGGAGAGAGATAGACGAGAGAGAGAGAGAGAGAGAGAGAGAGAGAGAAAGAAAAACAGACATACAAGGACAAAGACATTGAACGCAAATTTGCATGTATAACGTAACGTTGCACAAATGCGTAACATTGAAGAAATGTTATATGGTGTGTACCGAAACGAAAAAAAAAGGAAAGAAATTAAAGACAGAAGGAAATAGAAGAATGGAATGAACAAGGTTGGGGGAAACGGTTATTTCATTGAGGGAGAACGACGGCAGTTAGGTTGTGCAGTGATTCCTTCCAGGGACATGCTAGGTCGAAGATGGGCTTCGCATTAAGTTTAATTCCTAAGACACTAGACAACTTCCTTTAGTCTTAAAAATGAAGGAATGCAGCAATGATCTAGGCGAATGCATAAATACTCCTCGTCGGTTTGTGATCCCTTTAGGTTTGATTTCTACCAAAAATGTGAAGTTCGTAAAAGAATTGACAATTATTTAAACAAGAGTGTACAAACCATGTCCTATTTCAGACCAAAATGTCCTTGGTGTCCGATTTATTTATTTCACTTCGCCTGTAGCAAATACAGGCAGGGTCAACATAACAGGACGACACCAATACTGTGGGACCCAAGCTAATAGGGGCGTGCCCAGGGATATAATTATAGGCTTTGTATCTTTTTTAAGGGTGATGGATTATCACTTTTACAGATGATTTCATTAATTGTTTATATCAATATTAATGTTCTATAATGACATTCACATTTTCATCATGCATGCATTTTATTTTGCGTCATTCTATACTACTTAAATCTAATAATAATAATATGATGGTCTAATTATTTGTTTTTAGAAACACGAAAACAGAAAAACATGGCTCATACAAATTGGTCCATAAACATGTATATATTCTTATGGTCCGTATTTTATCGGCTAACAAATCATTCTACTGTGGGTACTACCCTAATAACAAACGCTACTACTTAATTAGTGCGAATGTCAAGCGATTTCATTCAGGTCGGTTATTTCGATGGTAGCATATATATTACTTGCTGGACGTGAATTCATACGTCCCTCCTGATGGCGTCAGCTCCTGACTGTTGGTAAAGGTTGTCTGGGCGTTGTTGTTCATTGGATCAGTGACAACAAACTGAAAATCAAATATTAAGTTTTTGTAACGAGTCTTAGACACTTAGATGTCCTCATTTGCAGTTTACAGTTTACATTATATTTACATTGTAAGCTAGATCAAATGACACAATACACAATAAAGTTATTATTATCGTCATCATCATCATCATCATTATTATTATTTTTGTATCACAGGACAATTCTTCTTTACAATATTTCCTCGGGTTCTGTACTAGTCAGGCTTTTGCCTATAGGGCCTCATTATTATTGTTTTTTATTTTTTCATTATTACTATCATCATTCCCATCATCATTATCCCATCATCATCATCATCATCATTATTACAATTATTATTATTATTATTATTTCATTATTACTATCATCATCCCATCATCATCATCATCATCATCATTAGCATCATCATCATCATCAGAGCCTTTGCCGCGGCCACTCCATCATTATAAAATGATTTACCCATGAATATTAAGGAATCAACTAATGTTAGTATATTTAAGAGAAGATTGAAGATATACCTTTTCAAGAAGGGTTATCCAAATTAATTAATTATCTTTTATCTTTTAATCACATTTTATTAGGGATATTGATTTATTTGTTATAGTGTTCAAGTTATTTTATAAAGATATTTATTGTTATTAGGAATTTTAATATGATTATTCTATTATTTGTTTTATTTCATAGCGCATTTGAAAACTGCAGTGTTGAATTTGCGCTTTATAAATAAATAAATAATAAAATAAATAATAATAATAATAATTATTATTACAGTTAATATTATTATTATTATTGTTGTTGTTGTTGTTGTTATTGTTGTTGTTGCTATCTGGTTTTGTTGACATAATGGCATGGGTTTTTTTTCAACTTACCTGAGTCGGCGTCCATCCTGGCCCACTACCATGAGACACCATTCGAATTGAGATTCCAGTGATTGTACCCAAATCATTCCTGAAGGCCATCTTACTAAAAGTATCGTCCCTAAAGGTGAGAACAATTTTTATTAGAGAATGAAAATTCATCGTTACGCAGTTAGTTTGATTCGGCATCCTTTCCATTTATGTATAGTATTTGCTTATCAATAACAAACAAACAAACAAGATGGACGGATGGACAGATAGATAGAGAGGTAAATATTGAGATAATACTGATCCTTCAACACTACCGTACTATTTCAGCATTTTAAAAATCACAACTTCAGATACATGTATCATTGAAACACCGGTGACAATAACACTTACGAGCCAGATTCGAAAAGATTCGAAGACCCAGCATCGTCAAGATCAAGTTCAAACTCGGTTGAAGTTCGCTGACTGCCATGTAGTTTGATGTAGATAAAGCAGTCCGTCCCAGGCCCAAGATTCGACAACGACCAGGTATCTGTCACAACCCTTACGGTGAAGTATACATCTGTGAAAAATATAATAGAAGCTTAAAGGTAGCACATAATATCAAGCTTTCTTTATTGTAGTAATAATTTTCTACTTTAATTTTCTAGCTGCTGTTTGCTTATAATTACCTTAGCACAGAAAGGCTTTATAAGAGAAAAGCACTTTGCAGTGTAAGCAAAAGACGGAGGACAGTTAAGAGTTTTAAAATACTTACAGACTGGGTTGGGGCTACAGCTGTAGAGTGTGTTGACACGTTTGTAGTCCAACAGAGAAAGTCTTTTATCACCATTACCAAAAGTAGAGCAGTGGCTTGAGGTCATTGTTGCTTGATCATTTGAGGAAAATGCCGTTGCACTGTAGAGTAGAAGAGAGTCGCAGTCGAATGCAATGCCTTGATCTACATCATTTTCTTGTTTGTCAAAATTTGATACAGCTCCTAAAAGTCAGTCAACAAATTATAATGTGTCAATGTCAGAACTGTATAGAAAAGTGAAAATAGTTCCTTTGAAGCGGTTTGTGCATTTTCATATAAATTATCATAAATATACTGAAATATATGGTAGTGAAAACAAAGAATTTCGATCTTACCGGATTGAATGTTGTCCGTTGAATTGTGATGTAATTGTCTCTGTCTGCACGACACTGTTCGTGAAGGAAACCCAGGACGTGCATCATCTCATGCAACACTTTGCCTTTCTTGGAAGCACAATTACTTGACAGGGTACATGTTGTTGTCCTGACCATGATAGCCAATTTGGGAATTACACCTGTTACAAATAATAATATTCACCATGTTTGTTTTGAATATCGAGACAGAACTAAGTCATATGCATCTGATTATTTTATTCATTTATTTAAGGATTCGTACATCTAGTACAGGTGATAAAACAAAAGGACATACGTCCCCTACAAGGTTCAAAACACTAACCCAACCCCATAAAATTAAGTCCGTCCCCTACCCGACAACAATACGCGACAAACTGTTATAAACCATGAGTCAAAAAAGAGCGCATTCAGTATAAGCAACAGTAGCAAAAAAAAAACAAACAAACAAACAAACAAACAAACAAACAAACAAGCAAGCAAACAAGCAAGCAAGCAAGCAAGCAAGCAAGCAAGCAAGCAAGCAAGCAAGCAAGCAAGCAAGCAGCAAGCAAGCAAAGCAGCAAGCAAGCAAGCAAGCAAGCAAGCAAGCAAGCAAACAACAAGCAAACAAGCAAGCAAACAAGCAAACAAAAAACAAAAACAAAAATAAACAAAAAACAAAAAAAACAGGGAACAAAGAAAAGAGGAGATGCTGCAACTTATACGGAAGGCGCTCAATTTCCTCAAAAAGAAAACAAAAAAAACAAAAACAATTATATATCATCTAAAAATTTGATTATATATCATCATGAAATTTGTCATATCAATAAACGTAATAATGTAAAGTTCTACCCGCTTGAAAAACTGGGAATTTTATAGAGAAATATTGGATTAACACACAGCCAGCGCTAATGTATGAGAATTCTTGACTTCACATGAACTAAGAGCGAGCCATTTTAAAGGACAAAAGAGAACTGAGGAATCGGTAAATTAATACAAAATAAAGGTAATAAATAAAGGTACCCGCTGCCACTTTGGAAGGTCAGGTAGTTACTTTGTGAGCCACGTGGTACAAATCGAATGCACGTTTTGGCATTAAAGACTTCAATTGCTCTTTGCAGAACTTCAGAAACAACTCCTTTAAGAAAAGGTAGAATTGACATTAGCTCAGTGAATCGAAGTTAAACTCATGGGTCTATCATCAGTATATGCGAGGGTAAAAACAAACAAACAAACAAATAGACAGGCAGACATGATAATTTATTTGGTTGTCTCTGGCTTCGTTTTTTTTTGGTGAAAGACAGACAGACAGAGGGACAGAGAGACATTCAGCCAAAGAAACAACTACTGGCCGACGTCAGACTAAAGGGCTGTTTATATGGAGGCGAGCCAGCCCGCTAACAGGGCTGACTTATTTTGTTCTCTGGCCCTATAGTGCAGGAATATAGTGCATAAATAGTGCAGAATTGTTCAGTTTTTTGCTACAATTGCAAGCATGAAAATTAGTACAACGATAGAACATTACATGTTGAAGTGGAATAAATTTTCACTTTAAATTAAATAAGATTGTTACATCAACAAGGTGTTCCATGAAATGCGATAATTGTTGACAAGTACTGTTCCTTCCACTTAACTAGCTATAGTGCCACACCCTATTTCCCATACTTCCAGTTTTATGTTAATGGTTTAATCAAATTTAAAATTGATGAAAATATCTGTTTTCTTTCACACTATCACCATCAACCTGTCCTATTTGGTCTGATGTTGTATGCCATTTCATTTGACATGTACTGCCACACCCAAAACTTGATACTGCCAGCATCAATATTAAAGGGTTATTAACAGAGCGCGCGAGGTCTGTATGGGAAAATATCAGACCGAGGTCATGATATTTTCCCATACAGATCGAGCAAACGAGGTTAATAACTTATTTATTATATGGCTTTGAGAAGTCCCGCTAAAACAATTGTCAAACGCAAACGTTTCTTTTCATCCGGGACGGCAGTCCTGATATAGCAAAATACAGACCATGCGTTAGCCAATCAGAATTCAGGAAATCATCTAGCCATATAATAAATAGGAATATCTCAAGTCTCTAAAATATCAAAATGATTTACCTTGTTTTAAAGCTAAGGAGATAGAATAATAGACGGACACGATACAATATCACCAACACAGTCATAGCCGAGAAACTTGAAGAAACAATACGTCGTAGAACTATGGAATTCTTTAATGTAACGAATTTTCGACTAGCCACTACTAGTCTTCATCAGCTTAAAAGGATTACAATTGGAATCGGTATATGTATACACCTATTTCAAAAAAGGTTGTCACCGCTAAGAGCGATAGGCGATAGGTAATAGGTCATTCCAAGACCGCAAAGCACTATTGATTTCTTAATTAAGCCATCCTAAATCTTTCTTTACACTCTTCCATCAAATATTTGGCTATTCATATGTAAATCAATTAGAAATCAATAGTGCTTTGCGGTCTTGGAATGACCTATTACCTATCGCCTATCGCTCTTAGCGGTGACAACCTTTTTTGAAATAGGTGTATATAAGATATGGATATAGGAAGTGATGTTATAGCCACACCTTTTATTGGTACTTACAGTAATAGAGAAGTGGAAATAGCTTATTGTTACTAATTTTCGTAATACTTAATTTATTACTTAGTTTTACGACATTTGGTCCCACTTTACTAAACATCGCGAAAATGAAGTCTCGCAAAACACCTCTTCAAATTTTGCGAAAATAATTTAGTAACAAGGCGATTTTCTTGCTGAAAAGAATTAAAACAAGATGAAAAAGATGCCCTTTAAATTTCATTGTATCGCTACCTTCATCTGACGAGTTCGTAAGTATCTGTACAAATTACTTGAGTAAATGCTCACTAATCTCCGCTGATGAAAGGGGGTGAGATCTTTTTCGTGCGCATGAAGCTCGTTATGGATCGATACCTAATTTATTCACTAACTGCATCACAAAAACAAGAATGCGTCATGTGTAGCAACTTTAGTTCGAATTACTAGACGTAAGAACGCGAATCAGATTTCTCTTGTAATTATTGAATTTTTTGGGAATTAACTACAATCTTTCTTGTCATGGATTCCCACCTTCAAAATAATGTATATCGCAAATACCTCAAACCTAATTCCAGATCATCAATTCAATGTAGTATTATACTGGAAGTACTTTGAAAAGGCGTGGGTATGGCTATGTTGTTTATATTGTGTCGCATTGGTCTATTATCGCCTTAGCCTTAAAACAAGGTAGATAATTTTGATATTTTAGAGACTTTTAGAGAGATTTATACTGGCAGTATCAGGTTTTGGGTGTGGCAGTACATGTCAAACGAAAGGGCATACAACATCAGACCAAAAGGACAAGTTGATGGTGTTGTGCGGAAGAAAACAGTTTTTCATTACTTTCAAATTTAATTAGGCCATTAACATAAAACTGGAAGTATGGAAAACAGGGCGTGGCACTATAGCTAATTAAGTAGAAGGAACAGTACTCGTGAAGAGTTATAACATTACATGGAACACCTTGTTAATGTAACAATCTTAATTCATTTTAAATGAAAATTATTCCACTGTTGTAAAACTGGAAGTATAGTTTTGGCGGACAAATAAGATTAGATAGATTATAAACATAGATTATAAACATATTGATGTATTCAGTCGTCTGCAGCAGGTTACATCAAATTGATATTGAAATATTGAAATAAAAACAAAACAAAACAAGCAAAAAGTTACCACTTTCGGTGTAAGGAATAGTTACAGTGTCACCACTTTTTGGCCACTTGTAATCAGTACTATATGCTCTACGTTTCACCCTGGAATGCTTGGCGGTCTTTTTAAACCTTTCCTTTGGAAGAATCATGTCTCCTACAACAATTTCATCTAAATACAAGATAACGATATCAGAAATAATGATAGTTGAGAAAACACATCAAAGTGAATCAAATGTACCACGTGATGAAATGTTGGGAACATCTTCTTCAATCTGCACTGGGGGTGGTTCTGCTAAGACAACAAATTACTGAATCAGCATTGTGAGAAGATGAATATTAAAACACGAACAACATAATAACAACGTCAGAATTAGACAAGAATAACACGTGGCAGACAGAAACATTCTATCTGGATCTGCATGAGCTGTCACAATATTGCAAAATGCTTATCTACCGGAAATTCAATTTATTTCAATGTAATATAAGAGGCTATTACACGAAAAGTTGTGTAATACGGGTGTGTATTTTACAAGTCATTTCGGGTGTGTATTTTTACGAGCCATTTTAGTATTTTGACAAGCTCGTAAGGCAACTCAAAATGCAAAGTGACGAGTTAACATACACCACCCGTATTACACAACCTTTCGTACAATAAGTTGTTTATTTTACGACCAACTTCAAGGAAAAACAAATCAAATCCTACTTTGCCTGTTTCCGTATTACATGGTTCAATTCTGATAAGCGCGCGCACCGCTTCTATCAAACGACACTACGATGCTGGCGCCAAACCGTGTAATGCGAAGTTTGGGCGCGCTAAATATAAACCGCGTTTAAGTTTAGCACACGTGTGCACACTCAAGATCATGAGCATGCGCAACACTGGAACTTGTAGAATCTTTAAGTTTTTGACGTCATGTCGCGCGGTCGATATTTTAAATGGAATTTTGAAATATTTTTTCGTTCTTTGCCAAATGAAAGGTGAAGATATGGCATGGACTTTCTTCAACACGTATTTTTAAAACAATCGCCGTGGAAAACGTGTGTTTTTAATTATTTTATTGGAAAAATGGAGAAAACCTGATATTTTACGAGTCGCGTATTTATATTGCCGAGCCTTTCAGCCCGTAATACACAAGGAAATATTTAATAAGTGGTATATATTATACGACCGCGCGCTTTTCAGTGCAAATAAAATGAGTGCAATATATGCGAGCGTATAATATAAAAAATATGTAAACCAGTTTTCAACTATGGAATACGGCCTCATATTTGCTTATAGTTCTCTCATCCTTATTTGGTCAAATTACGTCATAGATATATGATAAAACAGTATAACAGTAATATAGAAGAAACGAAACTTACCTGGAAATGGAATGTTGGGAACATCTTCAAC
>JALIZF010000531.1:0-27635 GCA_029948255.1 Telmatactis stephensoni | reverse complement strand
AAGCCAAAAGTTTCCAAAATAACCCAATTAATTAGTCAAAAGGCACAGGAAGCCCAAAATGTCCAAAATGTCAAAAAATACCCCATTAATTATGCAAAAAGCACAGGAAGTCCAAAATGTCCAAAATTTCAAAAATACCCCATTAAATTAGGCAAAAAGCCACAGAAGCCCAAAATGTCCAAAATTTCAAAAATACCCCATTAATTATGCAAAAAGCACAGGGAAGCCCAAAAAGTCAAAAATATCCCATTATCATGCAAAAGCACAGGAAGCCCAAAATGTCCAAAATTTTAAAAAATACCCCATTATTTATGCAAAAAGCACAGGAAGCCCAAAATGTCCAAAATTTCAAAAATACGCCATTAATTAGGCAAAAAGCACAGGAAGCCAAAATGTCCAAATTTCAAAAATACGCCATTAATTAGGCAAAAAGCACAGGAAGCCCAAAATGTCCAAAATTTCAAAAATACGCCATTAATTAGGCAAAAAGCACAGGAAGCCCAAAATGTCCAAAATTTCCAAAATACGCCATTAATTAGGCAAGCAAGGCACAGGAAGCCCAAAATGTCCAAAATTTCCAAAATACCCAATTAATTAGTCAAAAAGCTCAGGAAGCCCAAAATGTCCAAAATTTCAAAAATACGCCATTAATTAGGCAAAAAGCACAGGAAGCCCAAAATGTCCAAAATTTCCAAAATACTCCATTAATTAGTCAAAAAGCACAGGAAGCCCAAAATGTCCAAAATTTCCAAAATACCCAATTAATTAGTCAAAAAGCACAGGAAGCCCAAAATGTCCAAAATTTCAAAAATACCCCATTAATTAGGCAAAAAGCACAGGAAGCCCAAAATGTCCAAAATTTCAAAAATACCCCATTAATTAGGCAAAAAGCACAGGAAGCCCAAAATGTCCAAAATTTCCAAACATACCCCATTAATTATGCAAAAGCACAGGAAGCCCAAAATGTCCCAATATTTCAAAAATACCCATTAATTATGCAAAAAGCACAGGAAGCCCAAAATGTCCAAAATTTCAAAATACGCCCATTAATTTATGCAAAAAGCACAGGAAGCCCAAAATGTCCAAAATTTCAAAATACGCCATTAATTAGGCAAAAAGCACAGGAAGCCCAAAATGTCCAAAATTTCAAAAATACGCCATTAATTAGGCAAAAAGCACAGGAAGCCCAAAATGTCCAAATTTAAAATACCCCATTATTATGCAAAAGCACAGGAAGCCCCAAATGTCCAAAATTTCAAAATACGCCATTAATTAGGCAAAAGCACAGGAAGCCCAAAATGTCCAAATTTCAAAAATACGCCATTAATTAGGCAAAAAGCACAGGAAGCCCAAAATGTCCAAATTTCAAAAAATACCCATTAATTATGCAAAAGCACAGGAAGCCCAAAATGTCCAAAATTTCAAAAATACCCCATTAATTATGCAAAAAGCACAGGAAGCCCAAAATGTCCAAAATTTCAAAAATACCCCATTATTTATGCAAAAAGCACAGGAAGCCCAAAATGTCCAAAATTTCAAAAATACGCCATTAATTAGGCAAAAAGCACAGGAAGCCCAAAATGTCCAAAATTTCAAAAATACCCCATTAATTATGCAAAAAGCACAGGAAGCCCAAAAAGTCAAAAATATCCCATTAATCATGCAAAAAGCACAGGAAGCCCAAAATGTCCAAAATTTTAAAAAATACCCCATTATTTATGCAAAAAGCACAGGAAGCCCAAAATGTCCAAAATTTCAAAAATACGCCATTAATTAGGCAAAAAGCACAGGAAGCCCAAAATGTCCAAAATTTCAAAAATACGCCATTAATTAGGCAAAAAGCACAGGAAGCCCAAAATGTCCAAAATTTCAAAAATACCCCATTAATTATGCAAAAGCACAGGAAGTCCAAAATGTCCAAAATTTCAAAAATACCCCATTAATTAGGCAAAAAGCACAGGAAGCCCAAAATATCCAAAATTTCAAAAATAGCCATTAATTATGCAAAAAGCACAGGAAGCCCAAAACTTCAAAAATATCCCATTAATCATGCAAAAAGCACAGGAAGCCCAAAATGTCCAAAATTTCAAAAATACCCCATTATTTATGCAAAAAGCACAGGAAGCCCAAAATGTCCAAAATTTCAAAAATACGCCATTAATTAGGCAAAAAGCACAGGAAGCCCAAAATGTCCAAAATTTCAAAAATACGCCATTAATTAGGCAAAAAGCACAGGAAGCCCAAAATGTCCAAAATTTCAAAAATACGCCATTAATTAGGCAAAAAGCACAGGAAGCCCAAAATGTCCAAAATTTCCAAAATACGCCATTAATTAGGCAAAAAGCACAGGAAGCCCAAAATGTCCAAAATTTCCAAAATACCCCATTAATTAGGCAAAAAGCACAGGAAGCCCAAAATGTCCAAAATTTCAAAAATACGCCATTAATTAGGCAAAAGCACAGGAAGCCCAAAATGTCCAAAATTTCCAAAATACTCCAATTAATTAGGCAAAAAGCACAGGAAGCCCAAAATGTCCAAAATTTCAACAATACGCCATTAATTAGGCAAAAAGCACAGGAAGCCCAAAATGTCCAAAATTTCAAAAATACCCCATTAATTATGCAAAAAGCACAGGAAGCCCAAAATGTCCAAAATTTCAAAAATACCCCATTAATTAGGCAAAAAGCACAGGAAGCCCAAAATGTCCAAAATTTCAAAAATACGCCATTAATTAGGCAAAAAGCACAGGAAGCCCAAAATGTCCAAAATTTCAAAATACGCCATTAATTATGCAAAAAGCACAGGAAGCCCAAAATGTCCAAAATTTCAAAATACCCCATTAATTAGGCAAAAAGCACAGGAAGCCCAAAATGTCCAAAATTTCAAAAATACCCCATTAATTATGCAAAAAGCACAGGAAGCCCAAAATGTCCAAAATTTCAAAAATACCCCATTAATTATGCAAAAAGCACAGGAAGCCCAAAATGTCCAAAATTTCAAAATACCCCATTAATTATGCAAAAAGCACAGGAAGCCCAAAATGTCCAAAATTTCAAAAATAGCCCATTATTTAGGCAAAAAGCACAGGAAGCCCAAAATGTCCAAAATTTCAAAAATACGCCATTAATTATGCAAAAAGCACAGGAGGCCCAAAATTTCCAAAATTTCAAAATACGCCATTAATTAGGCAAAAAGCACAGGAAGCCCAAAATGTCCAAATTTCAAAATACCCATTAATTAGGCAAAAAGCACAGGAAGCCCAAAATGTCCAAAATTTCAAAAATACCCCATTAATTAGGCAAAAAGCACAGGAAGCCCAAAATGTCCAAAATTTCAAAAATACCCCATTAATTATGGCAAAAAGCACAGGAAGCCCAAAATGTCCAAAATTTCAAAAATACCCCATTAATTAGGCAAAAAGCACAGGAAGCCCAAAATGTCAAAAATTTGCAAAATACCCCATTAATTATGCAAAAAGCACAGGAAGCCCAAAATGTCCAAAATTTCAAAAATACCCATTAATTATGCAAAAAGCACAGGAAGCCCAAAATGTCCAAAATTTCAAAAATACCCATTAATTATGCAAAAAGCACAGGAAGCCCAAAATGTCCAAAATTTCAAAAATACCCCATTAATTAGGCAAAAAGCACAGGAAGCCCAAAATGTCCAAAATTTCAAAAATACGCCATTAATTAGGCAAAAAGCACAGGAAGCCCAAAATGTCCAAAATTTCAAAATACGCCATTAATTATGCAAAAAGCACAGGAAGCCCAAAATGTCCAAAATTTCAAAAATACGCCATTAATTAGGCAAAAAGCACAGGAAGCCCAAAATGTCCAAAATTTCAAAAATACGCCATTAATTAGGCAAAAAGCACAGGAAGCCCAAAATGTCCAAAATTTCAAAAATACCCCATTAATTATGCAAAAAGCACAGGAAGCCCAAAATGTCCAAAATTTCAAAAATACGCCATTAATTAGGCAAAAAGCACAGGAAGCCCAAAATGTCCAAAATTTCAAAAATACGCCATTAATTAGGCAAAAAGCACAGGAAGCCCAAAATGTCCAAAATTTCAAAATACGCCATTAATTAGGCAAAAAGCACAGGAAGCCCAAAATGTCCAAAATTTCAAAAATACCCCATTAATTATGCAAAAAGCACAGGAAGCCCAAAATGTCCAAAATTTCAAAAATACCCCATTAATTAGGCAAAAAGCACAGGAAGCCCAAAATGTCCAAAATTTCCAAAATACCCCATTAATTATGCAAAAAGCACAGGAAGCCCAAAATGTCCAAAATTTCAAAAATACCCCATTAATTATGCAAAAAGCACAGGAAGCCCAAAATGTCCAAAAATTTCAAAAATACCCCATTAATTATGCAAAAAGCACAGGAAGCCCAAAATGTCCAAAATTTCAAAAATACGCCATTAATTAGGCAAAAAGCACAGGAAGCCCAAAATGTCCAAAATTTCAAAAATACGCCATTAATTAGGCAAAAAGCACAGGAAGCCCAAAATGTCCAAAATTTCAAAAATACGCCATTAATTAGGCAAAAAGCACAGGAAGCCCAAAATGTCCAAAATTTCAAAAATACGCCATTAATTAGGCAAAAAGCACAGGAAGCCCAAAATGTCCAAAATTTCAAAAATACGCCATTAATTAGGCAAAAAGCACAGGAAGCCCAAAATGTCCAAAATTTGAAATATACCCCATTAAGCACAGGAAGCCCAAAATGTCCAAAATTTCAAAAATAGCCCATTATTTATGCAAAAAGCACAGGAAGCCCAAAATGTCCAAAAATTTCAAAAATACGCCATTAATTATGCAAAAAGCACAGGAAGCCCAAAATGTCCAAAATTTCAAAAATACCCCATTAATTATGCAAAAAGCACAGGAAGCCCAAAATGTCCAAAATTTCAAAAATACGCCATTAATTAGGCAAAAAGCACAGGAAGCCCAAAATGTCCAAAATTTCAAAAATACGCCATTAATTAGGCAAAAAGCACAGGAAGCCCAAAATGTCCAAAATTTCAAAAATACGCCATTAATTAGGCAAAAAGCACAGGAAGCCCAAAATTTCCAAAATACGCCATTAATTAGGCAAAAAGCACAGGAAGCCCAAAATGTCCAAAATTTCAAAAATACCCCATTAATTAGGCAAAAAGCACAGGAAGCCCAAAATGTCCAAAATTTCAAAAATACCCCATTAATTATGCAAAAAGCACAGGAAGCCCAAAATGTCCAAAATTTCAAAAATACCCCATTAATTATGCAAAAAGCACAGGAAGCCCAAAATGTCCAAAATTTCAAAAATACCCCATTAATTAGGCAAAAAGCACAGGAAGCCCAAAATGTCCAAAATTTCAAAAATACCCCATTAATTATGGCAAAAAGCACAGGAAGCCCAAAATGTCCAAAATTTCAAAATACCCCATTAATTATGCAAAAAGCACAGGAAGCCCAAAATGTCCAAAATTTCAAAAATACCCCATTAATTATGCAAAAAGCACAGGAAGCCCAAAATGTCCAAAATTTCAAAAATACGCCATTAATTAGGCAAAAGCACAGGAAGCCCAAAATGTCCAAAATTTCAAAAATACGCCATTAATTAGGCAAAAAGCACAGGAAGCCCAAAATGTCCAAAATTTCAAAAATACGCCATTAATTAGGCAAAAAGCACAGGAAGCCCAAAATGTCCAAAATTTCAAAAATACGCCATTAATTAGGCAAAAGCACAGGAAGCCCAAAATGTCCAAAATTTCAAAATACCCCATTAATTAGGCAAAAGCACAGGAAGCCCAAAATGTCCAAAATTTCAAAATACCCCATTAATTAGGCAAAAAGCACAGGAAGCCCAAAATGTCCAAAATTTCAAAAATACCCATTAATTATGCAAAAAGCACAGGAAGCCCAAAATGTCCAAAATTTCAAAAATACGCCATTAATTAGGCAAAAAGCACAGGAAGCCCAAAATGTCCAAAATTTCAAAAATACGCCATTAATTAGGCAAAAAGCACAGGAAGCCCAAAATGTCCAAAATTTCAAAAATACGCCATTAATTAGGCAAAAAGCACAGGAAGCCCAAAATGTCCAAAATTTCAAAAATACGCCATTAATTAGGCAAAAAGCACAGGAAGCCCAAAATGTCCAAAATTTCAAAAATACCCCATTAATTAGGCAAAAAGCACAGGAAGCCCAAAATGTCCAAAATTTCAAAAATACCCCATTAATTATGCAAAAAGCACAGGAAGCCCAAAATGTCCAAAATTTCAAAAATACGCCATTAATTAGGCAAAAAGCACAGGAAGCCCAAAATGTCCAAAATTTCAAAAATACGCCATTAATTAGGCAAAAAGCACAGGAAGCCCAAAATGTCCAAAATTTCAAAATACCCCATTAATTAGGCAAAAAGCACAGGAAGCCCAAAATGTCCAAAATTTCAAAAATACGCCATTAATTAGGCAAAAAGCACAGGAAGCCCAAAATTTCCAAAATACGCCATTAATTAGGCAAAAAGCACAGGAAGCCCAAAATGTCCAAAATTTCCAAAATACCCAATTAATTAGTCAAAAAGCACAGGAAGCCCAAAATGTCCAAAATTTCCAAAATACCCAATTAATTAGTCAAAAAGCACAGGAAGCCCAAAATGTCCAAAATTTCCAAAATACCCAATTAATTAGTCAAAAAGCACAGGAAGCCCAAAATGTCCAAAATTTCAAAAATACCCCATTAATTATGCAAAAAGCACAGGAAGCCCAAAATGTCCAATATTTCAAAAATACCCCATTAATTAGGCAAAAAGCACAGGAAGCCCAAAATGTCCAAAATTTCAAAAATACGCCATTAATTAGGCAAAAAGCACAGGAAGCCCAAAATGTCCAAAATTTCCAAAATACGCCATTAATTAGGCAAAAAGCACAGGAAGCCCAAAATGTCCAAAATTTCCAAAATACCCAATTAATTAGTCAAAAAGCACAGGAAGCCCAAAATGTCCAAAATTTCAAACATACCCCATTAATTATGCAAAAAGCACAGGAAGCCCAAAATGTCCAATATTTCAAAAATACCCCATTAATTATGCAAAAAGCACAGGAAGCCCAAAATGTCCAATATTTCAAAAATACCCCATTAATTATGCAAAAAGCACAGGAAGTCCAAAATGTCCAAAATTTCAAAAATACCCCATTAATTAGGCAAAAAGCACAGGAAGCCCAAAATGTCCAAAATTTCAAAAATACCCCATTAATTATGCAAAAAGCACAGGAAGCCCAAAAAGTCAAAAATATCCCATTAATCATGCAAAAAGCACAGGAAGCCCAAAATGTCCAAAATTTTAAAAAATACCCCATTATTTATGCAAAAAGCACAGGAAGCCCAAAATGTCCAAAATTTCAAAAATACGCCATTAATTAGGCAAAAAGCACAGGAAGCCCAAAATGTCCAAAATTTCAAAAATACGCCATTAATTAGGCAAAAAGCACAGGAAGCCCAAAATGTCCAAAATTTCAAAAATACGCCATTAATTAGGCAAAAAGCACAGGAAGCCCAAAATGTCCAAAATTTCAAAAATACGCCATTAATTAGGCAAAAAGCACAGGAAGCCCAAAATGTCCAAAATTTCAAAAATACCCCATTAATTATGCAAAAAGCACAGGAAGCCCAAAATGTCCAAAATTTCAAAAATACCCCATTAATTATGCAAAAAGCACAGGAAGCCCAAAATGTCCAAAATTTCAAAAATACCCCATTAATTATGCAAAAAGCACAGGAAGCCCAAAATGTCCAAAATTTCAAAAATACGCCATTATTATGCAAAAAGCACAGGAAGCCCAAAATGTCCAAAATTTCAAAAATACGCCATTAATTAGGCAAAAAGCACAGGAAGCCCAAAATGTCCAAAATTTCCAAAATACGCCATTAATTAGGCAAAAAGCACAGGAAGCCCAAAATGTCCAAAATTTCCAAAATACGCCATTAATTAGGCAAAAAGCACAGGAAGCCCAAAATGTCCAAAATTTCCAAAATACCCCATTAATTATGCAAAAAGCACAGGAAGCCCAAAATGTCCAAAATTTCAAAAATACCCCATTAATTATGCAAAAAGCACAGGAAGCCCAAAATGTCCAAATTTCAAAAATACCCCATTAATTATGCAAAAAGCACAGGAAGCCCAAAATGTCCAAAATTTCAAAATACGCCATTAATTAGGCAAAAAGCACAGGAAGCCCAAAATGTCCAAAATTTCAAAAATACGCCATTAATTAGGCAAAAAGCACAGGAAGCCCAAAATGTCCAAAATTTCAAAAATACGCCATTAATTAGGCAAAAAGCACAGGAAGCCCAAAATGTCCAAAATTTCAAAAATACGCCATTAATTAGGCAAAAAGCACAGGAAGCCCAAAATGTCCAAAATTTCAAAAATACGCCATTAATTAGGCAAAAAGCACAGGAAGCCCAAAATGTCCAAAATTTCCAAAATACGCCATTAATTAGGCAAAAAGCACAGGAAGCCCAAAATGTCCAAAATTTCAAAAATACCCCATTAATTAGGCAAAAAGCACAGGAAGCCCAAAATGTCCAAAATTTCAAAAATACGCCATTAATTAGGCAAAAAGCACAGGAAGCCCAAAATGTCCAAAATTTCAAAAATACGCCATTAATTATGCAAAAAGCACAGGAAGCCCAAAATGTCCAAAATTTCAAAAATACCCCATTAATTATGCAAAAAGCACAGGAAGCCCAAAATGTCCAAAATTTCAAAAATACGCCATTAATTAGGCAAAAAGCACAGGAAGCCCAAAATGTCCAAAATTTCAAAAATACGCCATTAATTAGGCAAAAAGCACAGGAAGCCCAAAATGTCCAAAATTTCAAAATACGCCATTAATTAGGCAAAAAGCACAGGAAGCCCAAAATGTCCAAAATTTCAAAAATACGCCATTAATTAGGCAAAAAGCACAGGAAGCCCAAAATGTCCAAAATTTCAAAATACGCCATTAATTAGGCAAAAAGCACAGGAAGCCCAAAATGTCCAAAATTTCAAAATACCCATTAATTATGCAAAAAGCACAGGAAGCCCAAAATGTCCAAAATTTCAAAAATACCCCATTAATTAGGCAAAAAGCACAGGAAGCCCAAAATGTCCAAAATTTCAAAAATACGCCATTAATTAGGCAAAAAGCACAGGAAGCCCAAAATGTCCAAAATTTCAAAAATACGCCATTAATTAGGCAAAAAGCACAGGAAGCCCAAAATGTCCAAAATTTCAAAAATACGCCATTAATTAGGCAAAAAGCACAGGAAGCCCAAAATGTCCAAAATTTCAAAATACGCCATTAATTAGGCAAAAAGCACAGGAAGCCCAAAATGTCCAAAATTTCCAAAATACCCATTAATTAGTCAAAAAGCACAGGAAGCCCAAAATGTCCAAAATTTCAAAAATACCCCATTAATTATGCAAAAAGCACAGGAAGCCCAAAATGTCCAATATTTCAAAAATACCCCATTAATTATGCAAAAAGCACAGGAAGCCCAAAATGTCCAAAATTTCAAAAATACCCCATTAATTAGGCAAAAAGCACAGGAAGCCCAAAATGTCCAAAATTTCAAAAATACGCCATTAATTAGGCAAAAAGCACAGGAAGCCCAAAATGTCCAAAATTTCAAAAATACCCCATTCATTAGGCAAAAAGCACAGGAAGCCCAAAATGTCCAAAATTTCCAAAATACCCAATTAATTAGGCAAAAAGCACAGGAAGCCCAAAATGTCCAAAATTTCCAAAATACGCCATTAATTAGGCAACAAGCACAGGAAGCCCAAAATGTCCAAAATTTCCAAAATACCCAATTAATTAGTCAAAAAGCACAGGAAGCCCAAAATGTCCAAAATTTCAAAAATACCCCATTAATTATGCAAAAAGCACAGGAAGCCCAAAATGTCCAATATTTCAAAAATACCCCATTAATTATGCAAAAAGCACAGGAAGTCCAAAATGTCCAAAATTTCAAAAATACCCCATTAATTAGGCAAAAAGCACAGGAAGCCCAAAATGTCCAAAATTTCAAAAATACGCCATTAATTAGGCAAAAAGCACAGGAAGCCCAAAATGTCCAAAATTTCAAAAATACCCCATTCATTAGGCAAAAAGCACAGGAAGCCCAAAATGTCCAAAATTTCCAAAATACCCAATTAATTAGTCAAAAGCACAGGAAGCCCAAAATTTCCAAAATTTCAAAAATACCCCATTCATTAGGCAAAAAGCACAGGAAGCCCAAAATGTCCAAATATTTCAAAAATACCCCATTAATTATGCAAAAAGCACAGGAAGCCCAAAATGTCCAAAATTTCAAAATACCCATTAATTATGCAAAAAGCACAGGAAGCCCAAAATGTCCAAAATTTTAAAAATACCCCATTATTATGCAAAAAGCACAGGAAGCCCAAAATGTCCAAAATTTCAAAAATACGCCATTAATTAGGCAAAAAGCACAGGAAGCCCAAAATGTCCAAAATTTCAAAAATACGCCATTAATTAGGCAAAAAGCACAGGAAGCCCAAAATGTCCAAAATTTCAAAAATACGCCATTAATTAGGCAAAAAGCACAGGAAGCCCAAAATGTCCAAAATTTCAAAAATACGCCATTAATTAGGCAAAAAGCACAGGAAGCCCAAAATGTCCAAAATTTCCAAAATACCCATTAATTAGGCAAAAAGCACAGGAAGCCCAAAATGTCCAAAATTTCCAAAATACCCATTAATTATGCAAAAAGCACAGGAAGCCCAAAATGTCCAAAATTTTCAAAATACCCCATTAATTATGCAAAAAGCACAGGAAGCCCAAAATGTCCAAAATTTCAAAAATACCCCATTAATTAGGCAAAAAGCACAGGAAGCCCAAAATGTCCAAAATTTCAAAAATACGCCATTAATTAGGCAAAAAGCACAGGAAGCCCAAAATGTCCAAAATTTCCAAAATACGCCATTAATTAGGCAAAAAGCACAGGAAGCCCAAAATGTCCAAAATTTCAAAAATACCCCATTATTTATGCAAAAAGCACAGGAAGCCCAAAATGTCCAAAATTTCAATAAAACCCCATTAATTAGGCAAAAAGCACAGGAGTGGTTGGCTCTTGATTTTGATTAAGGAGATGTTGAGTAAAAAATGATTTGATCATCTTGTCACGTTTGCCTGTTTTATACTATATTTCCTTTATGAAGAACGTTATTCATCCTTTTCAAACGTGATTTTTTCAACGTTCTTTAGGGTATCTGCTATTGTATACTAATATCACTGGCCACCTAGTAATTTATAAGACAAATCATTGTTACATTGTTTACGAGTAACGGATCACGTGCCTAGTCTTTCACGTGCCTAGTCTTTCACAAATATTTTGAGTTAAAGCAATCAAGAAAAGGACGTTCTAGTTGATGTGTCAAATTTCACATAAGGGTCAGCAGCTAAATCCTTAAACTAAAGTATAATCTTTAGTATCAACCTACGTGTGTAGGTTCAAACAATATTCAAACAATGTGCTTGAGGAGTCGTGGTTACCAGAACTGTAGAGCAAAATGCTACTCAGTGCCGTATATTCTAATAATATCTATGCTGTTGCCGTCGATGAGGCTCACATTTTTCACAAATAACTCATACTTTCTTTCAAAGAAAATAGTAAACAAACGAATAAGCACATTTTGAACTATAAAAAGTTTTTTCAGCAATCACTCCTTGAAATGATTGCATCCTACTTCTTTTTTTAAACAAATGAAAGGCATCAGTTTGAACTTCAGTGGTTTTTATTGTTCATGTTTAACTGTAGCATATCTGTTAAATTTATTGAATCTTCAGCAAATAATAACATTAATGCCCTCCGGGATTCTTATGTAAAACTGTTTGAACTGAAATCCCTTGCACCCAAAGTCAATGTTGCAACTGTAACAAAATTAATACAAGACACAATATAATTCTTATAAAGTGCCAATTTAAAATCAGGGAAAGTCCAAACAGTATTATTACCAGTATTATTATTAATATCTACATTTTATGAAATAAGTACCTGAAAATAAAATTTTTGAAAAAGTCAACTTTTGACAAAGTTGGCCTACCATTACAATGTTTATTTGTGCATTTTGATTATTATACATTATAAAAAATATTTTTGCCTTAAGTAATTAAGTTATTTAATATGTACATGTATTAGTTTGTAGGGTTTTTTGTCAACGTAAAGTTGTTCTTTCTCTTCTTTCTCTTTCTCTTCTTCAGTAAATACACTGTCTACAAAGGTTTTGTTTTTTGCTTACCATCACTTGAATCAATGAAGAAGGTACAAAAGATAGAGTTCCTCCATGGTATTTCAGCTAGAGCTGTTGATGAATTTGTTTCTCAGAACCAGACGGTTCTGAGAAACAAATTCATCAACAGCTCTAGCTGAAATACCATGGAGGAACCTCTATCTTTTGTACCTTCTTCATTGATTCAAGTGATGGTAAGCTGTACTTTGAGAGAGACCAGACCTGTTGGAAAACCAGTTAATACTATCATGGTAACATGGTAACATGGTATCATGGTATCTGGACATGAAAACCACAGAGAGAAAATCTCTGTTTGCTCCATTAGAGCAGTTTGGATCTCTTGTTACTTTGTGTCTGTTAATCTTGAATATAGGAACTACAAAAAAGTTTTTTACAATATTAAATAAGCCAGACAGATAAAAACAAATCCTAAAGTGGGAGTTAAAGCACCATGGTTTAATATTGATATTTATAACAGAGTGCAATGTCAAAATTGAAAATTCG
This sequence comes from Telmatactis stephensoni, assembly GCA_029948255.1. NCBI lineage: Eukaryota > Metazoa > Cnidaria > Anthozoa > Actiniaria > Isophelliidae > Telmatactis > Telmatactis stephensoni. Next base: position 14,841 of record JALIZF010000531.1, on the reverse strand, counting down.
AGAGTCGGAGTCTACTCAAACCACTTAAGGCCTGGGTCATCAGAGCTTTGATAAATTAAACGTTTTTGTTCATAAATTTGCAAGAATTGCTTAAGTTTGTATGAGACCTCGTATTCGATTTGTGGTTCCTAATTTTTTTAGCTGAAGCATTTGGTGATCACGTGACTTGTGACGTCATAATTGAAAAAAAAATTAAAGAAAAATGCTTTCCCTCTCACAGTGTTTGATATCGGAAAATTCTGAATGCAAAACCTTGGTCAATTCGCACTCTAAATTACGAAATTGAACATTGTTGCAATTAATAGAAGATATAGGCTGAAAAGTATTTTTTGAGTTTGAGTTTGATCTCGTAACCTGTTTCGCACAATAACTCTCAAGAAATCAGAATTGTCAAATTCTCCAGCTAGATAAAAAAGGACTCCAATTAAAACAGTGTTTGCTTTTATCTACCGATAAAACTCGCGTGACCAATCTTTAAAAGATCTCCGAGCTACAGTTCTTTTTTACACTAACCAAAGGTTACGAAAATTTAAATAAAAGTGTAGATTTAAAATCTTGCCTTACCCAGGCCTTAATTGGCTTGAGTAGATTGTTTTCTCTTTAAACCAATAAGGAGAACTCATATAAAGAACTTTTTATCTGGCAGAAAATTGTAAGTGTTTCTAATTTAAATTAATCACAAATATCAAACTCACATCAAGAAGGTTCCAATTTGTAAATTAATTCGTGTCAAGTTTGAACAGCATAAATTTATGTCGATCTTCGCAAAGTATAAATTTATGTTGACTCTGGATATTTTAAAAGGAAAAACAAGGCGAGTCCTATTTGAAAGTTTTCAAAACATATCGAGTAACTATTAATTCTGATTTGTACGTTTGCAGGGATTAAGGATGGACGAGGCTCTTCTGAAAGCCTTATTAATCTTGTAAAATCAAACGACAAAGCTTGAGTAAGCCTAAGTAAGCATGTCTTCGAATAAATCGAATATATTGATAGAGTGAGAGTGAGAAGAGTGAGAATAAACGATTTAGTGTTTTGTGGCTTCCAAGTTCTGTGTATTGGTATTGGAGACTTTTTGACTTTCTTTTAAAGCTCATTAACACTTGTCCCATCAACTACTAGTGCTTATGTAACGTTAAACTCGCCTTGTTTCAGCCCTTCTCTCTTATTGACTGTTACTATAGAAAAAGCTTTGTGTAATTTTTTTCCAATTATGACGTCACAAGTCACGTGATCACCAAATGCTTCAGCTAAAAAAATTAAGAACCACAAATGGCATACCCTTACCAGGCATCATACAAACAAGCAATTCTTGCAAATTTATGAACAAAAACGTTTAATTTATCAAAGCTCTTATGACCCAGGCCTTAAGTGGCTTGAGTAGACTCCGACTCTTGAATTTTCAATTATGACATTGCACTCTGTTATTAATATCAATATTAAACCATGGTGCTTAAACTCCCACTTTAGGATTTGTTCTTATCTTCTGGCTTATTTAATATTGTAAAGCTCTTTTTTTGTCCTTCCTATATTCAAGATTAACAGACACAATGTAACCACACTGCTATTATGAAGCAAACAGAGATTTTCTCTCTGTGGTTTTCATGTCCAGAGTAATCATTGACTGGTTTTCCAACAGGTCTGGTCTCTCGCAAAGTACAGCTTACTATCACTTGAATCAATGAAGAAGGTACAAAAGATAGAGTTCCTCCATGGTATTTCAGCTAGAGCTGTTGATGAATTTGTTTCTCAGAACCAGACATCCCTCAAAGCCTTTGTAGACAGTGTAATTACACTGTCTACAAAGGCTTTGAGGGATGTCTGGCTCTGAAAAGGGAAAGAAAGAACAAATTAGGAAGAGAAAGAACAAATAACTTTACGTTGACAAAAAACCCTATAAACTAATATATGTACATATTTAATAACTTAATTACTTAAGGCAAAACAACTACTACTACTACTACTACTACTACTGGTACTAGAATTCCTTGTTTGGACTTTCCCTGATTTTAAATTGGCACTTTATTAGAATAATATTGTGTCTTGTGTTAGTTTTGTTGCAGTTCCAACTTTGACTTTCGGTGCAAGGGATTTCAGTTCACACAGTTTTACATAAATTCTTATGGAGGGCATTAATGTTATTATTTGCTGAAGATTCCATAAATTTAACAGATATGCATGTTAAACATGAACAATACAGTTAAACATAAACAATAAAAAACACTGAAGTTGAAACTGATACCTTTCATTTGTTTAAAAAAAGAAGTAGGATGCAATCATTTCAAGGTGAGAATGCTGAGAAAATTTTTCATAGTTCAAAATGTGCTTATTCGTTTGTTTTACTATTTTCTTTAAAAGAAAGTATCAGTGTGAGTTATTTGTGTAAAATGTGAACCTCATCGACGGCAACAGCATAGATATTTTTAGAATATACGGCAATTTTGCTTCACAGTTCTGGTAACCACGACTCCTCAAGCACATTGTAAAGATTATACTTTAGTTAAAGGATTTAGCTGCTGACCCAGGCCTCATGTGAAATTTGACGCATCAACTAGAACGTCCGTTTCTTGATTGCCTAAACTCAAAATATTTGTGAAACACTAGGCACGTGATCCGTTACTCGTAAAAAATGTAACAAATCAGTCTTATAAATACTAGGTGGCTCTCAAGCATGTTAAGGCCTGGGAATTCTTTGTGGGGGGTCTAAAATCAATTTATTTTTGTTCTGTAGTCGTTTACGTTTCAAACTTGACAAAAATTGGCATGTGCATGTAACTTGATGACCTTAAGATTTAAGGGTGAAAAGTTTTTAGATTAAGTGATCACGTGACCACGATACTGGCTTCCATCAACCATAAACTTTGATTTAAAACGCGGAGATGGATGTCGTGTGTAGGTAGAACTTAATGGTATGTTTTCACTTCTCCCTAAGAGATGTATACAAATCTGCCTTAATACCTGAACTATCTTTGCTCGTTAAGGTGATATTTGCAGTTGTTTTGATTTATCAAGTAGGTCACGTGACCTATTTTGCATAATATCGCCTTAACGAGCAAAGACAGTTTAGGTATAAAGGCAGATTTGTATACATCTCTTAGGAAGAAATGAAAATATACCATTAAGTTCTACCTACACATGACATCCATCTCCGCGTTTTAAATCAAAATTTAAGGGTTGATGGGAGCCAGGAACGTGTCACGTGATCACTTTATCTTAAAACGTTTCATCCTAAAATCTTAAGGTGGTCAAGTTACATGCCCATGCCAATTTTTGTAAGGTTTGAAATAAAAACGATTACAGAACAAAATTAAGATTGATTTTAGACCCCCCACAAAGCATTTCCAGGCCTTAACATGCTTGAGCTTGGTATACAATAGCAGATACCCTAAAGACAGTTTACTTTGAAAGCATGAAAAAATCACGTTTGGAAAGGGTGAAGAAGAACGTTTTCTTCATTAGGGAGATATAGTATAAAACAGGTAAACGGGACCAAATCACTTTTTACTCAACATCTCCTTGATCAAAATCGAGAGTCAACCACTCCAAACGTGAATCTATAGCTTTATATTGATTATTATGATCTGTATATTCATGTTACTTATAAAGGCAGACAATCTACACTCGCAACCAATTTTAATTTTTTATAAAAGATCTGACACAAGACATAAACTGCATCGGATGACGATACTCAAGCCACTTAAGGCCTGGGTCAGGCAAGATTTTAAATCTACTCAAGAATGTCTGGGAATTCTTTGTGGAGAGTCTTAAATCAATCTTAAATAGTTTTGTGTAGACATCTGGACTTTTGATATTAGCTGCGAAATATTAAGCAAAGTGTTATTTTAAGGTTTGGTCACATGATCTGTTTTATTCAAAAATCAATTCAATGAAAATAGATAATCATGTTCTCTAATCAAAATGGAATAGACTCACTTAAAAGAAGTAAGTTTCAAGCATTTGCGTTCTCTTTTCGCTAATACTCAAGTGCTGAAAAATTTGCAAACATCGTGTGACAATAAACGAAATCACAAACTTAGCACTTAAGGTGATTCCTCGGTAATTGATCCTACCTATAAAAATCGTTATAAATTCGATATTTTGTAGATTTTGAGTTATTTATCTTATAGCTAACAAAAAACGAGGGGGTCACCGTGCTCGTTTAGGAAATATTTGGCTTGAAAGACAAGAGTGTTTTAGCGATTTCGCACGAACGTTCGATGCATTCCGGCTAATTCGTTGATAAGTCTATTTGGCCTCAGAAAAGACCCCGAAGAATCAGAGTTGACAGGATTTCAGTAGAAACGGGTAAAATAGTAAAATATATCACAAGAAATTATCTTTTAGCCTCGGTGAAGTGCATTTTCGCACTTTTTTTTTAAAGCTTTTAGAAAGCAACATACCCGCCGAAATGTTCGATTTTTGACATTCTAGCATTCAAATACACGTAAAGAAGCACATTTTTTCCAAGTTCCTACCTATAACTTTTTTTAATTTTCAAATATGTTGTGTGGATTATTACAAGAAAGCAAGTTTTGAAATAAAAAATGGGGGTCACCGTGCTCGTTAGAGAGATATTTTAAAAATTATTATCAAATTTGGGGTAAAATCGGCACTATTCCGAGAAAGTACTGGGGCGAGTTTTACAAAACTCCCTATTTATCGCAGCAAAATTTGTACAAATGTTTCAAATTGTGTATTTAAGCATTCTTAGTCGTAATTTGAATGGAAATGCTAAAAAAGTCGTAATTCTGTGCATTTTGAACCATGCGCGGTAGACATGCGCGGTGCAAAACAGAGGAATCACCTTAAGCTAGTTCAGGACCCTTGCTACTGCGCACTTCATTAAACACCATTCGCTTGTCCGTAGGAAGTCTGGGCACAAGTGAGTCAGCGATTGAAAACCGAAGAGAAAAAGCTCGAACTATAAAATTTAGCGAATTTTTATGAGTCGAAAAGGAGCAGAGAACAACGCTAAAATGGCTGATTTTTTGTTTCCTTTTCGAAGATTTTTACCTTTTGTAACTCTTTCAACAATACAGTGACCCCCTGATTTTATAAATGATTTATGCTCACAATTCTATAGCCTTTACGTATAAAGAAAAAAAGACTACTTCTATCGTTCTATCGTTATTTTGAGCGTCCTGTGCATAATTAAAGGAGTATTTTGGAAATTTTGGACATTTTGGGCTTCCTGTGCTTTTTGCCTAATTAATGGGTTTTTTTTTAAATTTTGGACATTTTGGGCTTCCTGTGCTTTTTGCCTAATTAATGGGGTATTTTTGAAATTTTTTTACATTTTTGGCTTCCTGTGCTTTTTGCCTAATTAATGGGGTATTTTTGAAATTCTGGACATTTTGGGCTTCCTGTGCTTTTTGCCTAATGAATGGGGTATTTTTGAAATTTTGGACATTTTGGGCTTCCTGTGCTTTTTGCCTAATGAATGGGGTATTTTTGAAATTTTGGACATTTTGGGCTTCCTGTGCTTTTTGCCTAATGAATGGGGTATTTTGAAATTTTGGACATTTTGGGCTTCCTGTGCTTTTTGCCTAATGAATGGGGTATTTTTGAAATTTTGGACATTTTGGGCTTCCTGTGCTTTTTGCATAATTAATGGGTATTTTTGAAATTTTGGACATTTTGGGCTTCCTGTGCTTTTTGCCTAATTAATGGGGTATTTTTGAAATTTTGGACATTTTGGGCTTCCTGTGCTTTTTGCCTAATTAATGGGGTATTTTTGAAATTTTGGACATTTTGGGCTTCCTGTGCTTTTTGCCTAATTAATGGGGTATTTTTGAAATTTTGGACATTTTGGGCTTCCTGTGCTTTTTGCCTAATTAATGGGGTATTTTTGAAATTTTGGACATTTTGGGCTTCCTGTGCTTTTTGCCTAATTAATGGGGTATTTTTGAAATTTTGGACATTTTGGGCTTCCTGTGCTTTTTGCCTAATTAATGGGGTATTTTTGAAATTTTGGACATTTTGGGCTTCCTGTGCTTTTTGCCTAATTAATGGGGTATTTTTGAAATTTTGGACATTTTGGGCTTCCTGTGCTTTTTGCCTAATTAATGGGGTATTTTGAAATTTTGGACATTTTGGGCTTCCTGTGCTTTTTGCATAATTAATGGGGTATTTTTGAAATTTTGGACATTTTGGGCTTCCTGTGCTTTTTGCCTAATTAATGGGGTATTTTTGAAATTTTGGACATTTTGGGCTTCCTGTGCTTTTTGCCTAATTAATGGGGTATTTTTGAAATTTTGGACATTTTGGGCTTCCTGTGCTTTTTGCCTAATTAATGGGGTATTTTTGAAATTTGGACATTTTGGGCTTCCTGTGCTTTTTGCATAATTAATGGGGTATTTTGAAATTTTGGACATTTTGGGCTTCCTGTGCTTTTTGCCTAATTAATGGGGTATTTTTGAAATTTTGGACATTTTGGGCTTCCTGTGCTTTTTGCCTAATTAATGGGGTATTTTTGAAATTTTGGACATTTTGGGCTTCCTGTGCTTTTTGCCTAATTAATGGGGTATTTTGAAATTTTGGACATTTTGGGCTTCCTGTGCTTTTTGCCTAATTAATGGGGTATTTTTGAAATTTTGGACATTTTGGGCTTCCTGTGCTTTTTGCCTAATTAATGGGGTATTTTTGAAATTTTGGACATTTTGGGCTTCCTGTGCTTTTTGCCTAATTAATGGGGTATTTTTGAAATTTTGGACATTTTGGGCTTCCTGTGCTTTTTGCCTAATTAATGGGGTATTTTTGAAATTTTGGACATTTTGGGCTTCCTGTGCTTTTTGCCTAATTAATGGGGTATTTTTGAAATTTTGGACATTTTGGGCTTCCTGTGCTTTTTGCCTAATTAATGGGGTATTTTTGAAATTTTGGACATTTTGGGCTTCCTGTGCTTTTTGCCTAATTAATGGGGTATTTTTGAAATTTTGGACATTTTGGGCTTCCTGTGCTTTTTGCCTAATTAATGGGGTATTTTTGAAATTTTGGACATTTTGGGCTTCCTGTGCTTTTTGCCTAATTAATGGGGTATTTTTGAAATTTTGGACATTTTGGGCTTCCTGTGCTTTTTGCCTAATTAATGGGGTATTTTTGAAATTTTGGACATTTTGGGCTTCCTGTGCTTTTTGCCTAATTAATGGGGTATTTTTGAAATTTTGGACATTTTGGGCTTCCTGTGCTTTTTGCCTAATTAATGGGGTATTTTTGAAATTTTGGACATTTTGGGCTTCCTGTGCTTTTTGCCTAATTAATGGGGTATTTTTGAAATTTTGGACATTTTGGGCTTCCTGTGCTTTTTGCCTAATTAATGGGGTATTTTTGAAATTTTGGACATTTTGGGCTTCCTGTGCTTTTTGCCTAATTAATGGGGTATTTTTGAAATTTTGGACATTTTGGGCTTCCTGTGCTTTTTGCCTAATTAATGGGGTATTTTTGAAATTTTGGACATTTTGGGCTTCCTGTGCTTTTTGCCTAATTAATGGGGTATTTTTGAAATTTTGGACATTTTGGGCTTCCTGTGCTTTTTGCCTAATTAATGGGGTATTTTTGAAATTTTGGACATTTTGGGCTTCCTGTGCTTTTTGCCTAATTAATGGGGTATTTTTGAAATTTTGGACATTTTGGGCTTCCTGTGCTTTTTGCCTAATTAATGGGGTATTTTTGAAATTTTGGACATTTTGGGCTTCCTGTGCTTTTTGCCTAATTAATGGGGTATTTTTGAAATTTTGGACATTTTGGGCTTCCTGTGCTTTTTGCCTAATTAATGGGGTATTTTTGAAATTTTGGACATTTTGGGCTTCCTGTGCTTTTTGCCTAATTAATGGGGTATTTTTGAAATTTTGGACATTTTGGGCTTCCTGTGCTTTTTGCCTAATTAATGGGGTATTTTTGAAATTTTGGACATTTTGGGCTTCCTGTGCTTTTTGCCTAATTAATGGGGTATTTTTGAAATTTTGGACATTTTGGGCTTCCTGTGCTTTTTGCCTAATTAATGGGTATTTTTGAAATTTTGGACATTTTGGGCTTCCTGTGCTTTTTGCCTAATTAATGGGGTATTTTTGAAATTTTGGACATTTTGGGCTTCCTGTGCTTTTTGCCTAATTAATGGGGTATTTTTGAAATTTTGGACATTTTGGGCTTCCTGTGCTTTTTGCCTAATTAATGGGGTATTTTTGAAATTTTGGACATTTTGGGCTTCCTGTGCTTTTTGCCTAATTAATGGGGTATTTTTGAAATTTTGGACATTTTGGGCTTCCTGTGCTTTTTGCCTAATTAATGGGGTATTTTTGAAATTTTGGACATTTTGGGCTTCCTGTGCTTTTTGCCTAATTAATGGGGTATTTTTGAAATTTTGGACATTTTGGGCTTCCTGTGCTTTTTGCCTAATTAATGGGGTATTTTTGAAATTTTGGACATTTTGGGCTTCCTGTGCTTTTTGCCTAATTAATGGGGTATTTTTGAAATTTTGGACATTTTGGGCTTCCTGTGCTTTTTGCCTAATTAATGGGGTATTTTTGAAATTTTGGACATTTTGGGCTTCCTGTGCTTTTTGCCTAATTAATGGGGTATTTTTGAAATTTTGGACATTTTGGGCTTCCTGTGCTTTTTGCCTAATTAATGGGGTATTTTTGAAATTTTGGACATTTTGGGCTTCCTGTGCTTTTTGCCTAATTAATGGGGTATTTTTGAAATTTTGGACATTTTGGGCTTCCTGTGCTTTTTGCCTAATTAATGGGGTATTTTTGAAATTTTGGACATTTTGGGCTTCCTGTGCTTTTTGCCTAATTAATGGGGTATTTTTGAAATTTTGGACATTTTGGGCTTCCTGTGCTTTTTGCCTAATTAATGGGGTATTTTGAAATTTTGGACATTTTGGGCTTCCTGTGCTTTTTGCCTAATTAATGGGGTATTTTTGAAATTTTGGACATTTTGGGCTTCCTGTGCTTTTTGCCTAATTAATGGGGTATTTTTGAAATTTTGGACATTTTGGGCTTCCTGTGCTTTTTGCCTAATTAATGGGGTATTTTTGAAATTTTGGACATTTTGGGCTTCCTGTGCTTTTTGCCTAATTAATGGGGTATTTTTGAAATTTTGGACATTTTGGGCTTCCTGTGCTTTTTGCCTAATTAATGGGGTATTTTTGAAATTTTGGACATTTTGGGCTTCCTGTGCTTTTTGCCTAATTAATGGGGTATTTTTGAAATTTTGGACATTTTGGGCTTCCTGTGCTTTTTGCCTAATTAATGGGGTATTTTTGAAATTTTGGACATTTTGGGCTTCCTGTGCTTTTTGCCTAATTAATGGGGTATTTTTGAAATTTTGGACATTTTGGGCTTCCTGTGCTTTTTGCCTAATTAATGGGGTATTTTTGAAATTTTGGACATTTTGGGCTTCCTGTGCTTTTTGCCTAATTAATGGGGTATTTTTGAAATTTTGGACATTTTGGGCTTCCTGTGCTTTTTGCCTAATTAATGGGGTATTTTTGAAATTTTGGACATTTTGGGCTTCCTGTGCTTTTTGCCTAATTAATGGGGTATTTTTGAAATTTTGGACATTTTGGGCTTCCTGTGCTTTTTGCCTAATTAATGGGGTATTTTTGAAATTTTGGACATTTTGGGCTTCCTGTGCTTTTTGCCTAATTAATGGGGTATTTTTGAAATTTTGGACATTTTGGGCTTCCTGTGCTTTTTGCCTAATTAATGGGGTATTTTTGAAATTTTGGACATTTTGGGCTTCCTGTGCTTTTTGCCTAATTAATGGGGTATTTTTGAAATTTTGGACATTTTGGGCTTCCTGTGCTTTTTGCCTAATTAATGGGGTATTTTTGAAATTTTGGACATTTTGGGCTTCCTGTGCTTTTTGCCTAATTAATGGGGTATTTTTGAAATTTTGGACATTTTGGGCTTCCTGTGCTTTTTGCCTAATTAATGGGGTATTTTTGAAATTTTGGACATTTTGGGCTTCCTGTGCTTTTTGCCTAATTAATGGGGTATTTTTGAAATTTTGGACATTTTGGGCTTCCTGTGCTTTTTGCCTAATTAATGGGGTATTTTTGAAATTTTGGACATTTTGGGCTTCCTGTGCTTTTTGCCTAATTAATGGGGTATTTTTGAAATTTTGGACATTTTGGGCTTCCTGTGCTTTTTGCCTAATTAATGGGGTATTTTTGAAATTTTGGACATTTTGGGCTTCCTGTGCTTTTTGCCTAATTAATGGGGTATTTTTGAAATTTTGGACATTTTGGGCTTCCTGTGCTTTTTGCCTAATTAATGGGGTATTTTTGAAATTTTGGACATTTTGGGCTTCCTGTGCTTTTTGCCTAATTAATGGGGTATTTTTGAAATTTTGGACATTTTGGGCTTCCTGTGCTTTTTGCCTAATTAATGGGGTATTTTTGAAATTTTGGACATTTTGGGCTTCCTGTGCTTTTTGCCTAATTAATGGGGTATTTTTGAAATTTTGGACATTTTGGGCTTCCTGTGCTTTTTGCCTAATTAATGGGGTATTTTTGAAATTTTGGACATTTTGGGCTTCCTGTGCTTTTTGCCTAATTAATGGGGTATTTTTGAAATTTTGGACATTTTGGGCTTCCTGTGCTTTTTGCCTAATTAATGGGGTATTTTTGAAATTTTGGACATTTTGGGCTTCCTGTGCTTTTTGCCTAATTAATGGGGTATTTTTGAAATTTTGGACATTTTGGGCTTCCTGTGCTTTTTGCCTAATTAATGGGGTATTTTTGAAATTTTGGACATTTTGGGCTTCCTGTGCTTTTTGCCTAATTAATGGGGTATTTTTGAAATTTTGGACATTTTGGGCTTCCTGTGCTTTTTGCCTAATTAATGGGGTATTTTTGAAATTTTGGACATTTTGGGCTTCCTGTGCTTTTTGCCTAATTAATGGGGTATTTTTGAAATTTTGGACATTTTGGGCTTCCTGTGCTTTTTGCCTAATTAATGGGGTATTTTTGAAATTTTGGACATTTTGGGCTTCCTGTGCTTTTTGCCTAATTAATGGGGTATTTTTGAAATTTTGGACATTTTGGGCTTCCTGTGCTTTTTGCCTAATTAATGGGGTATTTTTGAAATTTTGGACATTTTGGGCTTCCTGTGCTTTTTGCCTAATTAATGGGGTATTTTTGAAATTTTGGACATTTTGGGCTTCCTGTGCTTTTTGCCTAATTAATGGGGTATTTTTGAAATTTTGGACATTTTGGGCTTCCTGTGCTTTTTGCCTAATTAATGGGGTATTTTTGAAATTTTGGACATTTTGGGCTTCCTGTGCTTTTTGCCTAATTAATGGGGTATTTTTGAAATTTTGGACATTTTGGGCTTCCTGTGCTTTTTGCCTAATTAATGGGGTATTTTTGAAATTTTGGACATTTTGGGCTTCCTGTGCTTTTTGCCTAATTAATGGGGTATTTTTGAAATTTTGGACATTTTGGGCTTCCTGTGCTTTTTGCCTAATTAATGGGTATTTTTGAAATTTTGGACATTTTGGGCTTCCTGTGCTTTTTGCCTAATTAATGGGGTATTTTTGAAATTTTGGACATTTTGGGCTTCCTGTGCTTTTTGCCTAATTAATGGGGTATTTTTGAAATTTTGGACATTTTGGGCTTCCTGTGCTTTTTGCCTAATTAATGGGGTATTTTTGAAATTTTGGACATTTTGGGCTTCCTGTGCTTTTTGCCTAATTAATGGGGTATTTTTGAAATTTTGGACATTTTGGGCTTCCTGTGCTTTTTGCCTAATTAATGGGGTATTTTTGAAATTTTGGACATTTTGGGCTTCCTGTGCTTTTTGCCTAATTAATGGGGTATTTTTGAAATTTTGGACATTTTGGGCTTCCTGTGCTTTTTGCCTAATTAATGGGTATTTTTGAAATTTTGGACATTTTGGGCTTCCTGTGCTTTTTGCCTAATTAATGGGGTATTTTTGAAATTTTGGACATTTTGGGCTTCCTGTGCTTTTTGCCTAATTAATGGGGTATTTTTGAAATTTTGGACATTTTGGGCTTCCTGTGCTTTTTGCCTAATTAATGGGGTATTTTTGAAATTTTGGACATTTTGGGCTTCCTGTGCTTTTTGCCTAATTAATGGGGTATTTTTGAAATTTTGGACATTTTGGGCTTCCTGTGCTTTTTGCCTAATTAATGGGGTATTTTTGAAATTTTGGACATTTTGGGCTTCCTGTGCTTTTTGCCTAATTAATGGGGTATTTTTGAAATTTTGGACATTTTGGGCTTCCTGTGCTTTTTGCCTAATTAATGGGGTATTTTTGAAATTTTGGACATTTTGGGCTTCCTGTGCTTTTTGCCTAATTAATGGGGTATTTTTGAAATTTTGGACATTTTGGGCTTCCTGTGCTTTTTGCCTAATTAATGGGGTATTTTTGAAATTTTGGACATTTTGGGCTTCCTGTGCTTTTTGCCTAATTAATGGGGTATTTTTGAAATTTTGGACATTTTGGGCTTCCTGTGCTTTTTGCCTAATTAATGGGGTATTTTTGAAATTTTGGACATTTTGGGCTTCCTGTGCTTTTTGCCTAATTAATGGGGTATTTTTGAAATTTTGGACATTTTGGGCTTCCTGTGCTTTTTGCCTAATTAATGGGGTATTTTTGAAATTTTGGACATTTTGGGCTTCCTGTGCTTTTTGCCTAATTAATGGGGTATTTTTGAAATTTTGGACATTTTGGGCTTCCTGTGCTTTTTGCCTAATTAATGGGGTATTTTTGAAATTTTGGACATTTTGGGCTTCCTGTGCTTTTTGCCTAATTAATGGGTATTTTTGAAATTTTGGACATTTTGGGCTTCCTGTGCTTTTTGCCTAATTAATGGGGTATTTTTGAAATTTTGGACATTTTGGGCTTCCTGTGCTTTTTGCCTAATTAATGGGGTATTTTTGAAATTTTGGACATTTTGGGCTTCCTGTGCTTTTTGCCTAATTAATGGGTATTTTTGAAATTTTGGACATTTTGGGCTTCCTGTGCTTTTTGCCTAATTAATGGGGTATTTTTGAAATTTTGGACATTTTGGGCTTCCTGTGCTTTTTGCCTAATTAATGGGGTATTTTTGAAATTTTGGACATTTTGGGCTTCCTGTGCTTTTTGCCTAATTAATGGGGTATTTTTGAAATTTTGGACATTTTGGGCTTCCTGTGCTTTTTGCCTAATTAATGGGGTATTTTTGAAATTTTGGACATTTTGGGCTTCCTGTGCTTTTTGCCTAATTAATGGGGTATTTTTGAAATTTTGGACATTTTGGGCTTCCTGTGCTTTTTGCCTAATTAATGGGGTATTTTTGAAATTTTGGACATTTTGGGCTTCCTGTGCTTTTTGCCTAATTAATGGGGTATTTTTGAAATTTTGGACATTTTGGGCTTCCTGTGCTTTTTGCCTAATTAATGGGGTATTTTTGAAATTTTGGACATTTTGGGCTTCCTGTGCTTTTTGCCTAATTAATGGGGTATTTTTGAAATTTTGGACATTTTGGGCTTCCTGTGCTTTTTGCCTAATTAATGGGGTATTTTTGAAATTTTGGACATTTTGGGCTTCCTGTGCTTTTTGCCTAATTAATGGGGTATTTTTGAAATTTTGGACATTTTGGGCTTCCTGTGCTTTTTGCCTAATTAATGGGGTATTTTTGAAATTTTGGACATTTTGGGCTTCCTGTGCTTTTTGCCTAATTAATGGGGTATTTTTGAAATTTTGGACATTTTGGGCTTCCTGTGCTTTTTGCCTAATTAATGGGTATTTTTGAAATTTTGGACATTTTGGGCTTCCTGTGCTTTTTGCCTAATTAATGGGGTATTTTTGAAATTTTGGACATTTTGGGCTTCCTGTGCTTTTTGCCTAATTAATGGGGTATTTTTGAAATTTTGGACATTTTGGGCTTCCTGTGCTTTTTGCCTAATTAATGGGGTATTTTTGAAATTTTGGACATTTTGGGCTTCCTGTGCTTTTTGCCTAATTAATGGGGTATTTTTGAAATTTTGGACATTTTGGGCTTCCTGTGCTTTTTGCCTAATTAATGGGGTATTTTTGAAATTTTGGACATTTTGGGCTTCCTGTGCTTTTTGCCTAATTAATGGGTATTTTTGAAATTTTGGACATTTTGGGCTTCCTGTGCTTTTTGCCTAATTAATGGGGTATTTTTGAAATTTTGGACATTTTGGGCTTCCTGTGCTTTTTGCCTAATTAATGGGGTATTTTTGAAATTTTGGACATTTTGGGCTTCCTGTGCTTTTTGCCTAATTAATGGGGTATTTTTGAAATTTTGGACATTTTGGGCTTCCTGTGCTTTTTGCCTAATTAATGGGGTATTTTTGAAATTTTGGACATTTTGGGCTTCCTGTGCTTTTTGCCTAATTAATGGGGTATTTTTGAAATTTTGGACATTTTGGGCTTCCTGTGCTTTTTGCCTAATTAATGGGGCATTTTTGAAATTTTGGACATTTTGGGCTTCCTGTGCTTTTTTGCCTAATTAATGGGGTATTTTTGAAATTTTGGACATTTTGGGCTTCCTGTGCTTTTTGCCTAATTAATGGGGTATTTTGAAATTTTGGACATTTTGGGCTTCCTGTGCTTTTTGCCTAATTAATGGGGTATTTTTGAAATTTTTGGACATTTTGGGCTTCCTGTGCTTTTTGCCTAATTAATGGGGTATTTTTGAAATTTTTGACATTTTGGGCTTCCTGTGCTTTTTTGCCTAATTAATGGGAGTATTTTTGAAATTTTGGACATTTTGGGCTTCCTGTGCTTTTTGCCTAATTAATGGGGTATTTTTGAAATTTTGGACATTTTGGGCTTCCTGTGCTTTTTGCCTAGAATGGGGTAT
>JALIZF010000502.1:0-23833 GCA_029948255.1 Telmatactis stephensoni | reverse complement strand
ACCTCTTAAGGGCAATTTAAAACTGCGAGAAGATAAGATTGAGTTAGATTACCTAAGTATTCTGACCCTGGGACTAGATTGGATGAAGAGGAGGAAAGCCGCCACAAAATGGTAGGAAAAGGACTTGAAAGGGGTACTTCCCAGCAGCAAATACTTGGTATATCATTTCCTGAAGCTCTGACAAGAGACACCTTGAGACATCCAATGATCGTCAGCTTGTTGACCTGATGAGTGAACAAAGCATTGGTGATGAGTACTACCATGCTTCTGTTAATAGCTTGACACTACAGTTTGTGGATAAAAACTTTGAACGCCAATACACAATGAAGGCCAAGACTGCTTTCTTTGAACCCATCAGTCACAACCTTTGCATCTCCAAAGGTTAACTTCTTCTTAGATGTATTGTTGTCCAATATTGTTTACTTAATTATCAGTATATTATGTTTTGTTCTGTACCATCCAATCCCACTCAGCAAAAAGATTTTTTTCCCCTTGGCACTTATGATTGAGGTGACCTTATTTGTCCTGAATTTTGCTCGAGCTTTCCACAGCGATTTCCACAGTGGGTGCATCCTCTTGTTTTACACATATCTGGCTGGGTCCCAAGTCATATTTTTGGAGCACTGTTAATGTGTTTACCAATGGGCTCAGTGTTTTCCAATTTTATGGACTGTGACATGTTGAATGACAATAACACTAGGCAGTTCTTTACATACATTGTTGCTGTTGCATTGCTGCATTTTTGTAACTTTACCCAGCTGACATCGTGGATGAAGACAAGCTTAGCATTAGTTTTCACTGTAATATATGTGATTCTTCTGTTGGCTATGGATGACTTCTGTGCATTTACTCCACGTGGTCTTCCAAGAGAAAAGCAAATGGCAAGAGAAGTCAGTGTTGCCATCATTCTCTTGTGGGTTTTGGTGGCACTTCTTAACCGTCAACTGGAAATTGGTGTAAGGCGGAACTTTAGTGGTGATGCCCAAGCAGCAATAGACAAGCAGAAATCACAGACTCATAAAGAACAAGTTGATCTGCTGCTTTTTAGCCTTTTCCCGAAACATGTCTCAGATGCCCTTAAAGTGTCTGATCACTACTCACGTAATTATAATGAAGTTGGTGTGATGTTTGCTTCGATTGTCAACTTTGGTGATTTTTATGAAGAAAACTTTGAAGGAGGAAAAGAGTGTATCCGTGTGCTGAATGAACTTGTTGGTGATTTTGATGAGCTTCTAGATAATATTGAATATTCAGAAGTAGAAAAGATCAAAACTGTCAATGGCTCTACATTTATGGCAGGCTCAGGACTTAACACTGAGGCACGAGTCAACAGGCATTCACATCCAAATGAACATTTAAAGCAGCTTGTTGAGTTTGGACTTGAGATGATGAATGTAGTGCATCGATTCAATGAACACATGCTTGGATTTCAGTTTATACTTCGAATAGGATACAATGCTGGCCCTGTAACTGCTGGTGTCATTGGTACAACAAAACTACTCTATGACATATGGGGGGACACTGTTAACCTTGCCAGTCGTATGGACTCTACTGGGGTTGCATTTAGAATACAAGTGAGTGAAGCGACCAAGGACAAACTCAGTGAATTCTTCACCTTTTCATTCCGTGGTACCATCCCAGTTAAGGGCAAAGGTTATGTCACAACATATCTTCTAGAAGGCAGAATTGAGGTAAGCCACTCTAAAATACTTAATTGACAAAACACAAAATATTTGCTTACTTCAAATAATAATTTATCTTGTCCCTAAGAGATGGGAAGACACAGATGGTTGAGGTGTATGATAGCATAGTCTATGAAAACATACACGGCAAAAAAGGTCGCGTTATCCACGAATTATGCGAAAAGTAAAATGTAGGGATAACTTCGAATAATACCGTATTTTCCCCGCGTTTTACGGAGGCGGGATAATTCTAGGTAATCCCTACGTTTTACCTTAGTTTTCCAGAACATCAAAACACGAGTTTTCCACTTGTTTTACCGTACAGTAAAATGAGTTCAAAACCTACATTATCACTCGCATTTTCCCTACGTTATTCCGAGTAGGCGAATGCATATTTTACCGCATAATCCTTACATTTTCCGCTCGGGATAACATTGATAATGCCGCTGTTATCTAGTGTGGTAAAATCTAAGGCTAGTAACCCTGATTAATAACCCCCTTTTATTACGTTTTACCAACGTTATCTCTACATTATTTCGAGACAGGATAATTTGATTTAGATTACTAGTTGTGGTCTTCCTGTGCTATCAAATCGCTAACAAAAAGTACTGTTATCGTCAGGGACGCTGATTGCTAGTTTTGACTTCGAAAACACGTGTTACAGTAATATTTTTCCTTGTTTCGGGAAAGCAACAATTTATAATGTCTCCTAGATCGGGACAAGATGTCGACAAAGACTAAATCGAAATTTGAGATTTGATTCTGTTTATAGTTATTAATCCCCTATATTCATTGTGAACACTATTTGTAACTTAGATTACCAACATATTTTAGAGGGGGAAAATTAGGAAAGCTCTGCCAAGCAGGCTAATAAACTTTCTAATTAAAAAATAGATATGCTGAGGTCATAAGTAATGGAGGGGACATAAACTATGGCTGAGGTGCAGCGATCAAATAACTATCAAATGCCGCTCTCAACCACCTCATGGCGCGCTCTTTGGCAATCTTTGGATCTTTGAAAAGGCGGCAAAACAACAATGGATTCTATTGTTCTTGATGCGGGGTTATGAAGTATTCTGCAGCAAAATAAAATTCAGTCCGTACTCTTTTTCAAGCATTCTCGATAGAAAACTTCCTGTGTATGATTCGTCGTTCATATAGGTATAATTTAGAGTGAAAAAAGTCGAAATTATCTAATTACAGTAGTCACAATACGGTGTTACATTCTTTTCAGCAATCGTAATAAAAGCCGCAATGTTAATTAATTTGCTGTTTATCTTCATTAGCCTGGAACTAAGTAATAACCAGCAAATAAGAAAAGCTGTAAGAAAATGACCGTTGCATCATTTTGCTGTAGACCAATAGCATAGGTTGTTACAAAACATGAATAGTTCAGATCACGCGAGGAGGTAAGCGTGCGCTCATTTCGAATCTTACAAGCCAGCAGATTACCAGTGTCTTTTGATCTTCTTACATCGAAACCACAAAAATGTCACTGTCGTTTGGGGCAATTTGACCATTGTTAGGAGACAACAAAATTTCAAGCGCTTGTCTGAGATGGATCGAGGAACGCTTGATATCAAACGTTCAAGATCCTGAAAATCAGCAATAACATCATGAATTCTGATCTGAGGGAAGTGAAGAAATTGAAGAAGTAATAAGGAATAACCCCATGAATACAGACGGAAGAATCAAAGGTTAGTCCATTTGGTAATAGCTAACAAGCAAGCTAAATTGACTTTGTAGGAAAGAAAATACATTTTCTAAAAACTGCACATTGGATCAGATGACTGATTAATTTGGCATTTCTTTGTAGAAGCGATGACATCAAGCTATAAAACCGCCAAGAACAGAAACGAAGAGCCGAACATGGAAACGAATTAAGAAGAATATAAAAAGAAGCAGCGAAAACTTCAACGGCTGGATAGGGTAAGTTATACTAAGTACTTTTCACTTGATAAAAGCCCTGTTGTTTCGCGTGCCGAATATGCATACAGGCCATATTATAACCTCCTATTAATTAGTCGGCAAAACTTCAGTAAAAGGTAACGGATGTAGATCGGGGTTATTTTAACAAATTCTCTACTCTACCATCACTTGCAATGTGTATTTTTTACTTATTTCTTGTTCTGTTATTTTTTGGCAGAAACTGAAAAGAAGAGTTCAAAGTCTAAACGCTTTGGAGAGCTAGAGGAACAGACAAAGCTAAAGCGCTTCAATCAGTTCTGACGACTCAGATGGCGAGAACGATGTGGTCTTAGTGAGGCCCCTGCCATGGCGAGCAGAAGAATTAGGTTGTTTTTTTCATAGAATTAGACCAAAGATCCCATAAACGAATGATTCTGAAAAGAGCATGTGGCGCCAACAGCGAGAGAGAGACTCAACGATTGTCCCACATAACTCAGTTATGTGCGTCAGTTAGTTGCGTCAGTGGGTAACTGACCACTAGTTTAAATGTTTCTGACATCGATCGATGCAATATATTTTACATGTAACTTCTCGATCATGTACGTTTCACTATCATTTAAAGATGTAAAATTTAGGAGTTAGACTTTGGTGAATAAAGATCGACAAAAAGTCGATTAAACAGAATGATTCTTTCTGAATCTGCCCAAATTCATTGTCCACTAAAACCTAAACTGATAAGCCTTTCTTGTAATTTTGTTCACTAATAAACAAAATTAGAAGAATGGTAATAGCTGGGAAAATGAATAAAACGAACGGGAAATAAAACGGATGAAAAATTGGGGGAAAATGAATGGATAATTGCGGTAAAATTATGGGAAAATCAAAGTAAAACGTAGGGAAAATGCGAAGTTTGACAAGCATAATTCCAGAATTATCCCACAGTCCAAGAAAGTAAAACACGTGTTTTCCTGCTGGATTATGCAGGTATTATGCAAGGTAAAACACGTATTTGAGCCGCGTTATCCATAGTGACATTATGCGGGTAAAACGTACGTTATACTCAGATTATACCGATTGGTAAAATTCGGTAAAACGGTACATTTACCTATTGTTATCCCGCGGCATTATGCAAGGATTATTCGAATTATCCAAAAGGGAAAATGCGGGCTAATGAAGGGATTATGTTACGTTAGGATTACATTATTCCTGCATCATCCCGCGGTAAAACGCGACCTTTTTTGCCGTGATAACAACAGTTATATCATTAATGAAGTCAACAGACTAGAATTAAAAGGTTTAAGAAAGCCAATTGAAGGGATGCCCAGGAAAATGGCTTAAGTGACTTTTTGAGTTTTAGGCATAGGAATTCCAGTCTATTGATCACTGTGTAATTCCAGAAAATATCCATACAAATTATTATACAAAATTCACTCCATGGTGGGGGGTATGGATATTTTCTAGAAATACACATTGAAAAGATTTTATCAAAGTATAGTCACTAAAGCCAATTTCGTGGACAACTCCTCAATTGCTTTCTTCATCTGATCTGTGTTGATTGGCCGCCACTTGTTGCACTTTGGAAGACTGACACTGCAATATTGATTTGATAGTTTTTTATTTCTGCATTTTATTCAGGATGGCAAGTCAGAGAGGTCTACAGTAAGCTAAAATCATCTTCAACTTTGCAAAGATGAGTATTTCAATCAACAACAATGTCATGGAGATAAAAGTACAAAATACTGTAAATTGCTGGTCTCCCATGTGGCTATTTTTAGTTTTCTCTTTACATTGTTGACAATGTATTTTTCCCCTAGACAGAACTAGCATAGTTTGACTTGGGAGAACACAATGAGATTTGATAAAATTATCTATGGTTTTATGTATAGTTTAGTTGTTTGAATTGATCTTGAGAAATACACATGGCATAGTTAGATCTCAGTTTGCAGCTGTTATGGATTGAGGAGAGAATGAGTTTTTATCATGTAATTCCAAAGGTCACAATTAATACAGAAATATAATTACCATAGCTGGAAAGAGCACGTCAAAATTAGTAAAACTGTGAAGTTTGAATGAAGTAACTTTCAAACTCTCGAAGATATGAATTTTCCGAAATCGAAATTTTGTATGAAAACATTCGCTGGTAGGCAAGAGATGCCTACCAGCAAAGGTTTTCTTACAAATTCACACTTTTCAAAAATTCATATTCTCACCAGTTTTGGATTTTAATTAATTCCTTCAAACTTCACTGTCTTGCTAATATTAACATGCTCTTTCCAGCTATGGTAAATGTTTTTCTGTTTTACAAACTTAAAAATACCTGATAAAAGCTCATTCCTGGCATAGTTTCAAAAAAACGTTTGTTCAAATATTCAACACTATATTTACTTAGCACTTGCATTGCCAGCAGTGAGAGTTTACTGTGCACTTTACCAATGAACCGTAAGCATGAAAAATAATAACCAATGTTGTGTAGCTAAACCAGGAACATTAATATAAGGTACAAAATGAAAATAGTGATCCCTTGAATTATTTTTCAATTAAAAAAAATGTGATTCAAACTGGTTCAAAATGGTATCACTGGGTTTCTTTAAGCCTAAATATCAGATCCGCAATGATCTGCTATGGTTTGATCTTTGATGATCAGCAAGACAAGGGCATGTGCCTGATGACATGTGTATTAAAGAAGCCCCTGCACCTCTTAGAGTCCCCCCACACTGCAGCTACCCAGGAGACGGCTGGCCAGCATTGTCTCGATTTTAACCTTGCCTAAATTACATTTAGTCTCATATATCAATACCCCTGGGTTTTTTTTAGCACCAAAATTCAAGAAAGCCTGAAATCCTTGGCTAGCAACAGTCTTACCTTGCATGACAACAGACCACTGGTCTGTGAAAGTTGTTATGAAAATTTTCTCTTCTTGCCTCTTTCTTTACTAATGAAATGAACAGCTTTGAGATCACTCTTTCAACGCAAAAACACAGCAAATAGAGACCTTAAGATTGACGTTTTTGGCAAACCGCTAACGACAAACAGCAAAAATTGACCTTGATTTTGATTTTATATTTTACTCTAATTCTTAAATCAATCCAACAAGTAAATAAAGAACAAATATTCTATGACTGCTTATACACTCCTGTAATTGTCCCCATCAATTAATGGGTCATTAAAGTTATGTCTTACAATAAACTTGAAGTACCCAGTGAGACACTAGTTGAGATAATAATTATTATTGGTAAGTGCCAGTTACTTGGGGCTGCCTTCAGTAAAATCTCTGGAGAACAATGACATTGTCAAGTTTATCATCTGTTTATAGAAGAGTGTTGAATTTTTTTCCTGGAAAATATCTGAGAGTCTTGCAAAATTTCTGTCAAATTTCACTGGTCTTGATGTCTTGATTTTTCTCAAAAAGCTCATTTTCTTGAATTTTGAAAACAAAGGAAATGTTGGTACAAAGACAATTCGGGCTTACCAAAAATATGTCTTGTATCACATCTTGCTAAATCTCACCTCGACCATTTTGGCATACCTTACCGAGAGTAGAGTATAAATTTTATCTAATGTAAGTTGTTAATGTGATCCCATTCTCAAAGAGACTAACTGTGCCATTGAACTGATTTTGCAAACACAAAGCAATGTGAAAGAATTAAGTTGCTGCCTGCACTGACAAATTTTGTTGGAAATGAATGTTGATGCTGTCGTCAAAACAAGTAAAATTTTGTCTTGAATGTGGCGTTGTGATGTCAACATAGTACTCACGCAACAAACGAATGTGATATTTTAGTCATTTCACATTTCATATTGCGTTTGCTAAGTCAGCCTATTCTCAAAACAATTCATGCTTGTAAGCAGCTTTTATAATTAGTTTATAATATGCTTTATTACTGTTAATTGCTGTTTATTGCAAGGAACTGCATTTAAAGGGACGTGCCCATGAGAATAGACCAGTTCATACTGTCATCTACCATTTTGAATTGGACAAAACCCAGCAAAATTTATAGAAATCTGGATCCCTTTAACTTCCTGTAACTCAGCTCAGTTTTGTTGTATATTACCTTTTTTGAAAACATGTTTCTTTGTTTTTTTTATGACTGTTAATAGCGAAAGGCTACGAATTGAGAAAAATAAGATATTTGTTTTTCAGCACATGAATATGCAAATTCACTCAAAATTATAAGTCATTTGTGAAAACAAGATTGACTGGTAAAAGGTAGTTGTGATACTTACATTATTCTTAATTTGAATCTGGCATTATAATTTGTTAAAGTTTAAATTTTTAAAATCCAACAACATGAGTGGAGTTACGGGAAGTCAAAGTGATCCAGATTATTAGAGATTTCGCCATTTTGTTCAAATGGCAGACAACATCATGAACTGGTCCATGGGTTTAGTGACCTGTATGATGGTTTTACAAGTTTTTAAACTGGTCCAGACTTGTGAAAACTTATAAAATTGTCCTGGAGAAGTCACATACAGCCATTTATATGAACAATTACTCTTAATGCTAGTAAGATGTCTAACATAAACATAAAATATACCATTATGTACAAATTTCAAAAGATTGCTCAAATTAAATCTGATAAATTATAGAAATTAAATATTCAACTTAAGAAAATATCAGACACAAGTAAAGTTCAAAATTATTATTATCTTGCCAGTGGCATAAGCAGAATTTTTTGGTACTAGACACTGCCAGTGAAAACGATGCCAATTCCTTAGTTAATCAACAGTTTCTTAGCTTTTGAGGTACACACATAATATTGCATGTGGGTATTGGTAGCTATGCCACTGCTTGATGGTAGAAGATAAATACCTTGAGCATCAAGTTTTAGTTGCATATTTAATGAAGGTTTGTTTATATGTCTGATTTTTTATGCGAAGTAATTCATTTTGGTATTAACCTGCCAATGTGTAATGTGTAGTTCCAGAAATATCCATACCTGACACCATAGAGGGAATTGGAAATTCTGGAGGCGAGGTGGATCAGGGAAAGAACAAATTATGGAGTATGTATGGAAGAAAAATGGAAGTTCCAGAGGATAGAGGGATCCATTTACAAATTCCCTTTGTAGTGGGGGGATAGATATTTTCAGGAAACTACACAATCAAAGTGTCAAATTGTTTCAACACACAGAATTATGCCCAAATCACTTCAAAAGTTACTGGCTGGAGCAAATATGTGTCTAATTTCCAATGTGTGAGGTATTTATCAGACTTATTATATGATTGAGGATTGTTTTTGAACAGAAAAATGGTACTATTTTACTGAGAGAATTATAAAGCTTAGACAAATAGATTATTCATCAAATTTTAGATACTTAAAATTCACCGGGTAACAGTTTTTCTTTTAGTTTTAAGATGTTAATAGGCTTTATAATCAAAACTAATAGCATAACTTTTTAATATCGTGTAGTGAAAATATTGAATAGAGAATTTTACAGCCAAAACCATTGCATCGTGACCAGCAAATTACAAATTTTGTTTTGATTTTGGGTTTTTCTGAGCCGTCAATCAGTTTGGGGGCGGAGCTTCTTTCAAATCAACCAATCACTGAATGAGTTCGTGAAAGCTCCGCCCCCAAGAATGATGAACGGATCAGAAAAGACCAAAATCTTACCGACGTTGGAGGTTGTGATGCAAAGATTTTCGCTGTAAATAGTGGAGTTGTTATTTTGTGGGATAAATTTGTTTTACAAAAGCTTTTTACACTATTTTCTTTTGAGATGCAATTTTTTCCACACTTTAGATTAAATATCAGTATTTGAAAGTGGATTTTTAAATTTAAGTGTTTTGGTCAGCTGTGATGGTCTGGATTTAACTTGAATTATTAAGCAAATAGCCAAGAAGACTAAATAATTATCTAAACCAGTAGAAAATTTCTATAGCCACCTCATTCCCAACAATTATTGGCCAGTACATCAGCAAACCATGCAGGAGAAGTAATCCCTGCTGGCCCTCATGATTTCCACATTGCTCATTTCTAGATATAAAAAGTATGAGTTATTTGAAAAAAAATCTTTTTCAAAACCAGTTCTGTATGCCAAGGTCATTGTGCACATGACAGTTTCACTCATAAGGTATTGCTGGCTCGTGAAGAAATCATGTTTTGCTATGTCAACTTTACACATGCTCAACTTGGAAAACCGTGAGGGCTGGCAGAGGCTCTTCCATGCTGGCAATGCTAAGGATCATGAAAACATCTGCTAGCTGGGAAGGCTTCACTCTCTCAAACAAAACAGTGACAATCATATAATAGAGATATATCAAGTTCGAAAGGTGTCTTAGCTAAAATAAATCACCGCAGCCGTAGCTGGTAATATTTTTCATAATGAGATATAATGAACAAATTCTACATATTGTTGGTGTTCAGTTGACTTATGCTATTTAGGGCATAAAGCTTAACATAGATAGATAGTAAATAATTTGCACTTTATGTTATTTTAGAGCAGATTGCTAGACATAATAAAATAAAAGTATCACATTACAATATTTAGAGCACAAAGCTAAACAGGTAGAAAAAACTCTCATTAAATTTTAGCATTTATTTTTACATTGTGAAGCACAAAATGTGTATGACCACTTTTAATGTGCTAATAACTTTTGTCACCCTCCTATTAACAGTGACATCACCTATGGTGCTGACTGAATGGTAGCCAAGATGAAAGTTTTGTACCTCTGCCCTCAATCAATCCATGCACAGTGGCTCAGTAGCTAAGGGTTGATCAAAAGACAATTAGCATTAACCCAGAACTAAGTCTAAAGAAAACTATTCATTTTAACCCAGGATTAGTATCAATAGCCCTTTGGACAATTGAGTTCAGTAGAGCGCTCCCCCCTCCCCCTTACCCAGGGTCTAGTTGCTAGAAGGCAGGGTAGTGCTAACACAGGGTTAAGTCTAAAGACAACCATAGGCGTTAACCCTGGGTTATTGCTAACCCGCCTTCCTGTGAGCAACCAGACCCAGGAGTCATAAGGCCAGGAGTTCAGGTCCCACTAGAGCCAGTGGTTACCACCCTTCTCGTGTACTCCTAGGAACTCATACTTTATTTTGCAATATTTTTGTGACTATACCTTTTGGCTTCACCATGTAAAGGTGTCTCAATTAGTACAAGAAATAGACTGAAACACAGTAAGTTTCAGTAATTATTACTGCAGCAAGAAAAACTAAAGGAAATAAATTAACTCCATAAAAAGTTATCTTGCTTTGGTATATTCCCTGAGGTCTGTGGTACAAACAAATATGTGTAAATGGGTGTGGTTGGATGGGAGTGAGACAAATTTTGTGTAAGTAGGTGTGGTTAATTGGTCTATTATTCTATTCTATTGATTCTATTATTCTCACTTGGAGTCTATTGAATTGCCCTATTTCACTATGATGTCACATCAAAACAATCTATTGTTTAAAATGCTAAGGATCATGGTCCTAGAGTGCTTACAATATATCTGTGAAAAAGTTAGCGAACTAAATAGCGCGAAATCCTTTGTTTTCTATTGTTTAATTAGTGCAATTCCTTACAAAGTTTTTCACGGATATATTGTAAGCACTCTAAGAGGGGCAATTCAGTAACACAAAGAAAAGTGATATAAAAGAGCAGTTTATATTACGAAGAAAAGCGGTAACAGCCATCAAATGCAATAATTTGTTTATTTGACGATGAAATAGGACAATTGTCAATTGTATCTGGTACATGGAAAACTTGATTTTGTTATAAAAGACCCTTACTGTGGACAAAATACTGATTTGTTGAGGTCCATTTGACAAGTGTGATTGCCAGCACAGGGGCGGATCCAGGATTATCTTCAGGAGGGGGTGCACCATCATATAAATGGGATACTGTCAAGAGGATATTTTGGAAAAATATAGAGAAAAAGGGACTCAAAGTCATCTCAGGAGGTGGTGCACACCCCCTGCAGCCCTCTCCTAAATCTGCCCTTGCAACAGAATAAGAACTAGTACTTTAAAAAGACAAGCACTCCATGGATGTAGGAGTGCAACTTTAGGAAGGCGTGAAGGGGCTATAATGCCATTTTCTCATAGCGATTTTGGGGGTAAGGGGAGGGTAGGGTGGCTTGGGGGGGGGAAGGGTGGCTACACAATCACCAATCACTGGGGGAGAGAGGGGGGATAGAGGGGAAAAGGGGCTTCTTGTCCCCAGTCCCCTCTCCTTCCCCTTAGAGCCGCTACGCAGGCTACCAAGGAACCAAAAAGGTCGTGGCTAGATGGTCAGATAGATGGGATCCTCGCAAACAAGGTTTGGTTAGGTTAATTTAGGGTCAGTATTTGGGAAGACTTTGTAGAAATAAACACTCAAGTACCTTGGGGTTAGGTTTAGGGTTAGTATTAGGGAAGACTTTGTAAATACAAAGCCCTAAACTAGCCCTAAAACTAACCAAACCTTGTAGACACGACAAACCAAAAAGTTAGTTAGTTGACCTGATAAGTTTAAGAAACGTGTCCCAAGTCCATTCTATATTCTGGCTGAAGAAAAAGACCGCCCACTAGCTAGTACTAGTAGTATTTAATCGCATGACCGTGATAGGCTGCAAAATTGACGGCCTTGCTTGCTAGTAAAACCCGTTTGGCTAGAGATTTTCTGGCAGCAATTGAAATGTCTTGAAATCACCGTAAGTCGTTTTCGAGCTATTTTTCTATGAGTACAATAGCTTGAAATTGAAATTGAGGCTAACATTTAACCATCACCTTTACCCACAAATTCGTGATTGTTAATATGTATGACTGCTGTTATAATGTGTATTGGTACGAATTGAGACAACAGCAAGTATATATGGTTCTTTAATACGGCGCGAATGCTCAGATCTCATCAAAAAGGTAGACTTTTAATTCCTGACTACGCCGTTTGCTCTTTATCTCAAAGAAAGTATTCTTAAGCGCGCAACATTTTAATTAGAAGTATTGCGCGGCTAACTAAATCATGTACAGTTACATAATGGTACAACAATCAAAAGTTTGACTGAACTTCACCATTGTGAAGTGTAGGTTTCACGCAAGTTTTGCGTCCGGGGGGGCTCCATTGTTAAAGGATCGGGTATGCTTGTCGGAAATTTTTAAAAGTACCCCTAAAAGATACCGGAAGCCTTTTAAGAAAGGCGTAGCTGGACGATTTTTAGCCCCAAAGCGGGGATACCAGCGATAACAAGCTAATGAGCATTATTATGATGAACATAAAATTGGATGGTCGACATGCTTTTGTTGGGTAAATTTCTTCCATTTGAGAACAAGATAATAAGCGATGGGCTCTTTTGATACCCTAAGAGAGACCAGGAAATGCTAAAACTCTACACTTCAATTTTAACACCCTAAAAGATACCAAATCGCTGATTTTACCTCTAAGAGATACGACGAGGATACCTGATCCTTTTACAATGGAGTCCCCCACCCACCCGGTGGTGTTGCGCAAACGATACAACAGTTTCGCGTGTATTATATAGATCCAAACAACTACCCTGTCACGAGAAAAATCGCGGAACCGAGGAATTGCGGAATTAATGACAGGAAAACCTAAAACATGCATTCGTAGAGTCAGTATCAAGAGACCATAATGGTCTCTAGGTATCATTAGTTTTTGCGGGGAAAATTTATTGTTTTTTTTTTGTTGTTGTTGTTGTTGTTTTTTTTTTTATGTGTGTGTGTGTTTTTTTGTTTTTGTTTTGTTTTTTGTTTTGCTGTATGTAAATAATTTGATAGTGATTGTCATTCTGTTCGTCTATTCGTTCATTCATTCATTTCATTATATTTCATTTCCTCGAGACTATATAAAGGGATATTTATTTTATACAACTGATAATGAATTGAGCATGATTCCTAACGATGCAAAAAGATAATAAATTAGCTTGCGTAGCTGTTGCTAGGGGAAAGGGAGAGGAAAGGAAGGAAGCACCACTTATTTCATCTCTTTCCCCCTCCCCTCCCCTAAGCGCAAGCTACGCAGGCAAATAAATCAGATATGCATGATTCCTAACAATTTACAACTACAACGTAAATGTCAACTCGAACACTCATGTAGTAAAACTCGATCTGAAATGTAAGCATTGCTTGCTTGCTAAAGAGTTCCAGTCTATTAGCGTTTTATCAGCTTCATGATTTACTCTAACTGCTATATTGAACATACAAACGAAGGGAGAAGGAATTTTCAAACATTTAAGTGCATAACACTTATAACATCTTTAAGAAACTTGATATGCGATTCTTTAAGCATTCTCCTGGTGCTGCTCTCTGTCTTTATTATTGGACCCTTCAAAAAGTAAGGGTGTCGCCGTCCTCGGAGACCCAGGGCGTCAGGGAGGGGGGAGGGGAGCGGAGGGGAAAGGAAAGAGGGGAAAGGGGAAAGGAAAGAAGACATTCCTTTTACGCGGGTTTCCTGTGGATGACGTAAGAACTCTTGGAACCCTACAAGCCAAGTAGATATTTACTGTGGTCAGCTAACAAGTCCTTACTGGTAGTTCCTAACTGCAACTTGAAATCTTATGGCCAGAGGTCCTTCATTATCAAGGTCCTACTCAACTATGGAACAGTCTTCCTGATGCACTGGAAATTTTTGCTCATTTCCTATGATAGTAAATATCTAGGAAATTGCATTTTCCTATGATCAGGAACTGGACAAAATGCAGGAAAAATATTTTCCTATACATGTTTCCTAGATATTTCCTAACATAGGAAATTGCATTTTCCTAGATATTTCCTATACCTTTTCATTTTCTAATGCCGACAGGAAATATCTACACAGGAAGCCCAAACCTACAAGTAGATAGTCTGGTAATCTTTTAATTTGGTAATCTTTAATTACAATCTCGTACCCAGTGCCTGCGTTCCTCTCGGTCAGGCTCTGGGTACGAGCGATTGCGCAGACAAAAACATCCAAAGGAAAGCATACAGGAAGTACTGCAGTAAGTTATTTCCAAGAAGTTGGATTTGATAAAATGGAACAACAGGTCGGAGCTGAAGGGTTAAATGGAAGTCTTGACTCTGCTAGATCACTTCAAAGGGCCCAGGTAAGCCGTACTAAAATGATAACCTAAAAAGTTTCGATCTCCAATATTGTAAACATCGAAATCATTCCTAATTCGTTTCAAACTACGTAACCTTAATACACTTCAGTAAGTTATGTAAGCAGTCTACTTTGAGTCTACTTTCTGATACTTTCTTGAAGTGAAATGCTAGTCAAATTATGATCTCATTCAAGTTCATTATCTGACAACAAACAGACTTTAAAATTATACACGTAAATGCATGGAGTCTAAAATACGACTTTTGACGAATAAAATTACAGAAACATTAATATGACATTCTATGTGCCTTGTAAAGTTATTATAATTGTAAATAAAGCCTTATTTCACGGTTATTTTTTAAGATCTCCATGAAATAAGGCTTTATTTATAGTTATTATAACTTCATCATATATTAATGTATTCTGTTATTTTATTCGTATTTTAGACTCCATGCATTAAGGTTGGCGCCTCCTATTGTCCCTTCTGCGCATGCAAAAACACTGAATTTTTGTCGGTAAAGCAATCGTAAAAGCAAGGCCTTTTTACGACTTTTTGAAAAAATAAACTTACAGAATTAAAGGAAAACCATATAGCCTCTCCTGTGTTTGAATGAAATTCACAGTTGATAAATAGAACCTGAGTTACAACGCCTGTTTTGACTATCATTTCTACCAGAAACGATCTGTTTTCGCCGCCATCTTGAAAATTTCCCACAATACATTGTAATTCGCTCTACTTTCCGGTGAAGGCTAGGGAATTTTTGATCATTTTCGCGAATTCTGATCAGTTTTCGCGCGTTTATCGGCAAATAACTTTCTAAATCGCACGGATACCCCTATTTTTTATTTCTGTAAATTGTAAAGTGGAGATTAACCTACTATTTTAAAATACTTTTATGAATTTAAAATTGAAACTTGATTGCAAAAATTGGACTTTTCATTTGGCGGTCATGAACCAAAACAGGTCTAAAACTAATAAAAAGTCATTGAAAAAAATTGTTATTCTGGTTTTTCATATTTCGTATGGCATTGACAAGTTAGAGAATTGTGTTGTAAACGTTTTAGTAAAAAAAGTTTGACATTTTTTCAAAATATGGGGTATTTATGATTTTTTCTTTGGGCCTCTAGAATAGGCTGATTTTGCAACATTTGATGGCGTGTAACTCATTAATATGCACGGTGACCCCCAATTTTTTCCTTGGATTCTAGCTCCCTATGATGGGTTCTTTGATACCCATGTGGTTTTTGGCCAAAAAAATTACCTTCCCATGAGTAGGCACCAACCTTAACGTGTATTTTAACTGTTTAATGTTGTCAGATAATTATGGTGGCCCATGGCTGCCACTACATTTTTAACCTTCTTTTGTATAATTTTTGTTTGATTTTCATTATGTTTTTCATTTTAAAGTGAAAAAAAAAGGAAAAACAAATACATTTTGAAAATAATATCAAAAGTAAAATGAAAATGAAATGAAAAGTAAAAGTAAAAGTAAAATGAAAAATAAAATGAAAATCAAAAGTAAAATGAAAATTAAAATCAAAAGTAAAATGAAAATGAAATGAAAAGTAAAAGTAAAATGAAAAATAAAATGAAAATCAAAAGTAAAATGAAAATTAAAAGCAAAAGCAAAATGAAAATGAAATGAAAATCAAAAGTAAAATCAAAATCAAAATCAAAAGTAAAATCAAAATCAAAAGTAAAATCAAAATCAAAAGGAAAATCAAAATCAAAAGGAAAATCAAAAGGAAAAGGAAAAGGAAAGGAAAAGGAAAAGGAAAAGGAAAAGGAAAAGGAAAAGGAAAATTAAAATTAAAATCAAAAGGAAAATGAAAGTCAAAAGTAAAATCAAAATCAAAAGTAAAATCAAAATCAAAAGTAAAATCAAAATCAAAAGTAAAATCAAAATCAAAATAAAAGTTAAATGAAAATCAAAGTAAAATCAAAATAAAAAGTAAAATCAAAATCAAAAGTAAAATCAAAATCAAAAGTAAAATCAAAATCAAAAGTAAAATCAAAATCAAAAGTAAAAGTAAATTCACTTTAGCGACGTGGCCCATGGCTGCCACGGACCGTGGCTGCCACTACCATAATCCTTTGCGGCACGTGCTTTGTTAAACAAATATGGCGGACAACAGCACGGAGAAGTGAGAGGCAAATCCATTCTATATTTAATCTGATTTTGCTGGATATCCCTAAAGGATGAACCTCTGAACCATTTCTAAATAAGCCACAGCAACAAGACAGTTCAGGGTATTGGCTGCAATTGGAAATAAGCTTAACTCAAAGTTATAGCGGACGACGTCAGTATTAGATAAATTTAGCTACAGAGGAAAATAAAGACAGATGGATATAAGCTAACGGGCTGGATAACTTACTTATAAAGCTATATTTGCATTATCCCGGACATATACCCGGACATATGCTGTAAACCACAAACTGTTATGGTTGAGGGCCTTTAATAGTGTCGAACTACGATCAGAAGTTGATTGGTTGCAAGTACAAACGAGTTCTAGCCAGATCTAGAAGGAATTTATCGATGCAGTTCTTCTGAGTCAACTGTACCACGGTCATCAAGCTTGAGGTTTTAGGCTGACACCACAATGGTCAATGTAACTAGACACTAATAGACTCTGCACCCATTGTTTTCTTTTGTTGCAATACAACTATTAGACACTATTAAACACTGACTATTAGTAATTGTTTCACAGTCCGATGAAAATCACTCTATGGCTTGCAATCTCTTTTCAGAATTATAGATCATGTTTAAGACAATTTTGGGTAAAATGTATACCCTGTTAAAGACAGCAGGGCCAAAAACCATACCCTATCCAGCGGTACATACCCATATAGCAAATACATGGGAGTACCCCCACCCCCACCCCCCCGGTATAGTGGACATGGAGTAAAATGGCATTTTTTTATGAGAGGGGGCATTAAAGGGAACTGGTATATTGGGGTAGGGATGCTCATCAAAAATGCTATGTTGAACACTGCCAGAGCCTTCTTTAGGTGGCTGTGGTCAAAGGGTTTTGCCAGGTACCACTCAATCTTTGTTTCCAGTATGTAAGATAAAAAGTAAGGATCCTAAAAAGTACAAGTTTGTCTCTGAAAGTACCAGGTCTCTGATTTTCACACCAGCGTCATAATCATAAGCAAGAAACAAAACATCCCTTATCCCCTGAGGGGTTTACCTGGCAATACAAAGACTGAGGTGTTTTCCTTTCTTCTGAAATTGTCTTTTAGTAGTATGTTTTCTTTTCAAATTGCTTGTTTTGCAAATAATTATGACGCCATGTGAACTAGACTTGAAATGTATGAGGAGCATCCCCACCATCTAAAATACAAGAGTCCCCAACCCCAAGGAATTGGGCACTATTTGAAATGTTAATGTTATTGTTCTATTACATTTTTGCATTTAACTAAAACATATGATTGAAACAGATGAGAATGAATTTGATGTGCTTTAATATGCTTCAACATTTAAATTATTAAGCAAGTGGCCTTGCTTGAATTAGCTGTAATGTAACAGAAATGATTATTTTGAATTTTGTACCTAAGATACAACTGACAGAAGGGCAGAAGATGTGTTTGCTATAACCTAGGCTTACTTTTAACTTTTAGTACTATAAATCAATCAAAGCAAACCATCTCAGGATTCAAGATGTAAATACAGTGAGACCTCTATTAAGCGGCCACCCTTGGGCCTTGTAAAAATAGCTGCTGTTAAATAGAGGTTGCCTACATATATTTTGGGAAGTTTGAAAAGTGGCCGCTGAATAGAGGGTGGTTGCTTAATAGGTGACCGCCTTGATGGTCTCATGATTATATTATTTTATATAAAACTTTGAATAGGAAAAATATTTTTTCACAATTGACTTTTTAAATAAATAAATGCACTTCAACAATATCTTCTCTATCTGGTATTATGCCTTTGCATTTTGTTCTTGATTAGGCTCCACTTCAAGTGTGTACTTTTCAGTTTTATTCTGCACTTATCGCTTATGGATTGGTGGTGGTGTAATATGTGTTTAGACCACAGCTCAAAAATTGAGAATTGACCAAATGAAAAAAAAGTCTACCCTCATTGGGTTAAACACATCATTTTACCAAGCCATAGTAGAGAACAAAGCTACAGTTTTACAGAGGAAGGTGTTCCTAATATCACATGGTAAGATATCATCTGGCTCTTCCAGCATACCTGTCTCCATAGCAACTGTTTCCAACTGCTCTTTAGTTACTGGGAAGCCTGGGAGTGGAGAAAAATGTTAAATTGACTACATTGTTGTGGTGTCAGCCTAAAACCTCAAGCTTGATGACCGTGGTACAGTTGACTCAGAAGAACTGCATCGATAAAATCCTTCTAGATCTGGCTAGAACTCGTTTGTACTTGCAACCAATCAACTTCTGATCGTAGTTCGACACTATTAAAGGCCCTCAACCATAACAGTTTGTGGTTTACGGCATATGTCCGGGTATATGTCCGGGATAATGCAAATATAGCTTTATAAGTAAGTTATCCAGACCGTTAGCTTATATCCATCTGTCTTTCCTCTGTAGCTAAATTTATCTAATACGTCGTCCGCTATACCCGCTATAACTTTGAGTTAAGCTTATTTCCAATTGCAGCCAATACCCTGAACTGTCTTGTTGCTGTGGCTTATTTAGAAATGGTTCAGAGGTTCATCCTTTAGGGATATCCAGCAAAATCAGATTAAATATAGAATGGATGCCTCTCACTTCTCCGTGCTGTTGTCCGCCATATTTGTTTAACAAGCACGAGCCGCAAAGGACTATGGTAGTGGCAGCCACGGTCCGTGGCAGCCATGGGCCACGTCGCTAAAGTGAATTTACTTTTACTTTTGATTTTGATTTTACTTTTGATTTTGATTTTACTTTTGATTTTGATTTTACTTTTGATTTTGATTTTACTTTTGATTTTTTTTACTTTTGATTTTGATTTTGATTTTACTTTTGATTTTGATTTTACTTTTGATTTTGATTTTGATTTTGATTTATACTTTTGATTTTGATTTTACTTTTGATTTTGATTTTACTTTTGATTTTGATTTTACTTTTGATTTTGATTTTACTTTTGATTTTCATTTAACTTTTTATTTTATTTTGATTTTACTTTTGATTTTGATTTTACTTTTGATTTTGATTTTACTTTTGATTTCATTTTCCTTTTGATTTTATTTTAATTTATTTTCATTTTCATTTTCTTTTGATTTTGATTTTGATTTTACTTTTGATTTTATTTTACTTTTGATTTTCATTTAACTTTTCATTTTGATTTTACTTTTATTTGATTTTGATTTTACTTTTGATTTTATTTTACTTTTGATTTTATTTTACTTTTGATTTTCATTTTGCTTTTGCTTTTAATTTCATTTTACTTTTACTTTTCATTTCATTTTCATTTTACTTTTGATTTTAATTTTCATTTTACTTTTGATTTTCATTTTATTTTTCATTTTCATTTTACTTTTACTTTTCATTTCATTTTCATTTTACTTTTGATATTATTTTCAAAATGTATTTGTTTTTCCTTTTATTTTCACTTTAAAATGAAAAACATAATGAAAATCAAACAAAAATTATACAAAAGAAGGTTAAAAATGTAGTGGCAGCCATGGGCCACCATACACAAGCCAATCGACGTCGATTCTCTAGATTAGATGTCGCATGATTTGACAAGTTTTTCTTGTCGATGACTATTAATGTTGTTAACGTTGTATCGTGTAAATTTTTGTGTATCAGTTTATCCTTTGAAAATGTCAAAAATATTCTTCTGAGATTTTCTGACATTATTGATTAATAAAACATCAAAATTATTCAAATGTCTTTAATTTTAAGATAGTTTGGGCCCCTGGTTACTGCCCTTCTTGTCATGCCGCCTTTATCGGCAGCTTTTGCTACCAGCATTTGTCGCTCATGTAGCTACCACGTTGGTGATTTCAAAAACTCGCGTCGCCTTTTCAAGCAAAAAATCGCTCGTGTAGCTGCGGCTTTAAACAATAGAAATCAAACATCGAAAGCAAACGGTCCCGTTCGCGCGCACGTCAAAAATCAAACTCTACTGTTCGAGATTCTGTTTGAGAGCCTTGCTTGCGCGCGATGGCGTTGTTACTTAAAACAAGACGCTATAATAGCCAGCGTTCACTTGGACTATACAGGGAAGCTCGAGTAACACAGCTTGCTTGCAAAGGCCACCGGGGTGATTTTGCAAACCTGCATGCTCGGTCTACGACAGGTAGCCCAGAAATGAACCTATCTCATAAAGATTTGGAGTTAATAATTACTTCTTATTAACCGAAAGCGCGGTTATTATGGAATAAATATCAGACCGAGGTCATGACAGTGCGGACCTTTAATTTGTATGCGTATAGAATCAGCAAACTAACAAGCTTGCATGAATTATCCAAATTTTGAAATTGTACTTAACTTTACTTACGTTCAGTTTTAAACCTTCAAACTTTCCTCAAGATTGTTCTTGAGATGGGAAATCAGTTTTGATGATCATCCAGCAAAAGAGAAAACCGTAAACAATCAATGGCGTAACTTTTTGACTTGGCAAAGAACCCTTATGTACTTAAAAATGTTCGCGTAAATTTATTCTTTTATTTACTCATTCCTCTGTTTATTTATGTAATCATTCTTACGTACTATTTCTGGACTTTGATTGGTTCTCCTATTTCCCCAAGGGTTTAGAACAGTCAATTAGCATCACAATGAAACTTCGCCGAATAGACTACCCCGATTAGACACTAGAACTAGCCGTTTCTAATAGAAAGTGAAATGCTGCGAGCAGAAAACAGCTGGTGTATCTACGTTAGCAGAACTGTTCCCCTAAAACTCACGAAAGTACACCGCTTTGTCTGATATATCAAATCTCCTGTGCGTTGTGTGACGAACACTGCTAGTTGACCTTCCGTATTGGACTTCAGTACAGAACATAATTCCGTCCAGGTTCAGTGTCGGACACACATAGTTCAAAATATTTAGCACTTTGAGTAAATTAATTTAAAAAAATTGGGGTAGCTCATCACCCTTCCTCGCAGCCAAGTGCTGAATTACGAAGGGCGCAGCTCAACGTGATCGAGTCGAAGGTTTACAAGGGTGCTTTCATTACGAGACAATATACGACCCATGTCTGCGGATCACGGAGATCACGGTTTTTGAATAGCGATGGCAATGATTATAAAACTAACTGACTACGACAACACAAGTTTTAGAAATGTACAAGTACATTTTATTCACTGAAATATATTGCTTTTTCAAACAATCACAAACAGTGTTAGGAATGATTATAAAACTAATTGATTAAAGTTTGTTTAGTTAGTAAAGGATGTGTATCGCTCCCTGGCAGCTATAAAAAGAGTGCTTAATATCTGACACATAATTTGCCTTGTAATGTATAGAGAATGCATAAATATATGTGGATTTAACTGAACTACTAAGAGTAGTCTGCGTAAAGAAAGCAAAATTTCGATTCACCAAAAATTTTAGCGATATCGTGTGGCTTTCTAAAGAGATTTTACCTCTTTGAAGAGGAGAACATTGGAATGCAACTTTATATCGTCTTGCTTCGATCGAGCGTACAACGCGGCGATGAAAAACTCATAAAAGGACATTGTCTTTCCTGAGAAATATCACTAAACAGTTCATGACCTTGCTGAACACTTCCACGAATACAAAGCAGGATTCAGTGGATTCCCGGGTATGATAAATCTGAATAACAACGACAACTTAGCTAGAAAACAAAGACTCCAATCGCGTGGTCAGCGATCATTCCAAGCATATTTGGATGACGTCACAAATCATCGTTCGCTACATACATATACATACGTGCCTACCAAGAATCGAGTTCAGAGCTGGTACATAAACATGCCGCGCATGTGCAAGATTAGTGTCGCTGCTCGCTTCGCTCGCAGCAATCATTAAGTGTCTAGATAGCGCAGCGGTCTAAGGTGATATCTAAAGGTATGGATTAGGGTCCGGATATCGTCTCCCTCCCTGGCCTTCGGGCTAAGACAACTGTTTTATGTAACACCGGATAGCGTGGATGGGGCCGAAATCTTCATCCGTAACGTAAGTCGATTCGATGTCTCAGCTTCTTTGAATGTCTAGGGAGAATCGTCCCAAATTTCATTTTTAGCTTTTCCTATTTTTTTCAATTATCTAGTTATTCTTTCCCCATTTCCGGAGGGTCCGATTTAAGGGTTACAGATTCGAGCCCTGTGTGGGTCGGAATATTTTTCTTTTTTCACGTACCTTTTATCCCTTCCTTTTTACTCTCTTTTTTCTTTTTCGGTTTCTTAATAATGAGATTTTAGCATTTCTGTAATTTTTGAGCATTTTTTAATTTTTTGCAATCTGTTCTAATATAAATATTAAATTGCATCATTTTAAAATCATTCAAATTTTGTTCTATTTATTTCTTGAATATGTTACCGATTTTTACTTGACTGGTTTGTATGGTAAACGTGTTTCGTGAGAGGTTTTAAGGTAGTTCCGGACCCTTGCTACTGCGCATTTCCCGTGCGCATTCGAGCGCGTGCACTTTTATTAGAGAGCATCGGTATTACCGTGGGGAGTCTGGGCACTAGTAAGCCAGCGATTGAAAACGTAGAAACTCAAACTTTTGTAGAGAAAATATATTTTGTCATCCAAATATCGGAAAAACTTTAACCAAGGAATCTTGTATACTATGTAATGTAGGTATTTAACCTGAAACTTTTAAATTTAGTTAATCTTATCCATCGAAAAAGCCGGCGAGAAAATCGCTAAAATGGGTGATATTTGGTGTTCGTTTTCGGTGTGTTTTCTCTTTTGTGCTTTTCTAACTCTTGAAATAATACGGTGATCCCCTGGTTTTTTCTTTTAATTCAAGAGATTACTTATCACTTTTTTGATTTAAAAAATAAAAATACAACTTCATTGATTGGATTGTCGTAAATTTTCCACATTTTTACATTTCGTACACGATTTTGGAGCAATTTGATTCTAGAACGCCCTTTTAATCATGCATATCAACAAGAGACCATAATACTAAGAGAGCGAAGCTCAGTATTGATGTCTGTGCCATGTTCGTGGCGGCTAAGGCTATTTTTAGTAACTTCGCCATCGCGCGCGCAAGTCCCTCAACCAATAGATTTGATTTTTGACGTGCGCGGACGGACCGTTTGAATTCTATTGTTTAAGAGCCTTGCGCGCGCGATGGCGAAGTTACTAAAAAT
>JALIZF010000506.1:0-24013 GCA_029948255.1 Telmatactis stephensoni | reverse complement strand
TATTCCGTCATCAAAACACTTTGAATGCGCGCTGTGTTGTGAGCGAAAAGATAATTGATGCGATTCACAATTATTCCGTCATCAAAACACTTTGAATGCGCGCTGTGTTGTGAGCGAAAAGAATATTGATTCAATTTACAATTATTGCTTCATCAAAACACTTTGATTGCGCGTTTTGTGGTTAGCGAAATGATAATTTATTCACATTACTATTATTTCGCCATCCAAATTCTTTGAATGCGCACTGTGTTGTGAGCGAAGGGATAATTAATGGAATTCACAATTATTCCGTCATCAAAACACTTTGAATGCGCGCTGTGCTGTGAGCGAAGAGATAATTAATGGGATTCACAATTATTCCGTCATCAAAACACTTTGAATGCGAGCTGTGTTGTGATCGAAGGGATAATTAATGCAATTCACAATTATTCCGTCATCAAAACACTTTGAATGCGCGCTGTGTTGTGAGCGAAGGAAAATTAATTGAATTTACAATTATTCCGTCATCACAATACTTTGAAGGTGGGCTGTGTTGTGAGCCAATTGAGAATTTATTCTAATTACAATTGTTTCAACATCAAAACACTTTGAATGCGCGCTGTGTTGTGAGCGAAGAGATAATTAATTAAATTCCCAATTATTGCTTCATCAAAACACTTTGATTGCGCGTTTTGTGGTTAGCGAAAGGATAATTTATTCACATTACTATTATTTCGGCATCCAAATTAATTGAATGCGCGCTGTGTTGTGAGCGAAGGGATAATTAATGCAATTCACAATTATTCCGTCATCAAAACACTTTGAATGCGCGCTGTGCTGTGAGCGAAGAGATAATTAATGGGATTCACAATTATTCCGTCATCAAAACACTTTGAATGCGCGCTGTGCTGTGAGCGAAGAGATAATTAATGGGATTCACAATTATTCCGTCATCAAAACACTTTGAAGGCGAGCTGTGTTGTGATCGAAGGGATAATTAATGCAATTCACAATTATTCCGTCATCAAAACACTTTGAATGCGCGCTGTGTTGTGAGCGAAGGAAAATTAATTGAATTTACAATTATTCCGTCATCACAATACTTTGAAGGTGGGCTGTGTTGTGAGCCAATTGAGAATTTATTCTAATTACAATTGTTTCAACATCAAAACACTTTGAATGCGCGCTGTGTTGTGAGCGAAGAGATAATTAATTAAATTCACAATTATTTTGTCATCAAAACACTTTGATTGCGCGCTTTGTGGTGAGCGAAGGGATAATTAATGAAATTCACAATTATTCCGTCATCAAACAACATTGAATGCGCGCTGTGTTGTGAGTGAAGAGATAATTAATGCAATTCACAATTATTCCGTCATCAAAACACTTTGAAGGCGAGCTGTGTTTTGAGCGAAGAGATAATTAATGCAATTCACAATTATTCCGTCATCAAAGCACTTTGAATGCGCGCTGTGTTTTGAGCGAAGGAAAATTAATTGAATTTACAATTATTCCGTCATCACAATACTTTGAAGGTGGGCTGTGTTGTGAGCCAATTGAGAATTTATTCTAATTACAATTGTCTCAACATCAAAACACTTTGAATGCGCGCTGTGTTGTGAGCGAAGAGATAATTAATTAAATTCACAATTATTTTGTCATCAAAACACTTTGATTGCGCGTTTTGTGGTTAGCGAAAGGATAATTTATTCACATTAGGATTATTTCGGCATCCAAATTCTTTGAATGCGCGCTTTGTTGTGAGCGAAGGGATAATTAATGGGATTCATTATTATTCCGTCATCAAAGCACTTTGAATGCGCGCTGTGTTGTGAGCGAAAAGAATATTGATTCAATTTACAATTATTGCTTCATCAAAACACTTTGATTGCGCGTTTTGTGGTTAGCGAAAGGATGGTTTATTCACATTACTATTATTTCGGCATCCAAATTCTTTGAATGCGCGCTGTGTTTTGAGCGAAGGAAAATTAATTGAATTTACAATTATTCCGTCATCACAATACTTTGAAGGTGGGCTGTGTTGTGAGCCAATTGATAATTTATTCCAATTACAATTGTTTCAACATCAAAACACTTGGAATGCGAGCTGTGTTGTGAGCGAAGACATAATTAATTCAATTTACAATTATTTTGTTATCGAAGCACTTTGAATGCGCGCTGTGTTGTGAGCGAAAAGAATATTGATTGAATTTACAATTATTGCTTCATCAAAACACTTTGATTGCGCGCTTTGTGGTGAGCGAAGGGATAATTAATGAAATTCACAATTATTCCGTCATCAAACAACTTTGAATGCGCGCTGTGTTGTGAGTGAAGAGATAATTAATGCAATTCACAATTATTCCGTCATCAAAACACTTTGAATGCGCGCTGTGTTGTGAGCGAAAAGATAATTGATGCGATTCACAATTATTCCGTCATCAAAACACTTTGAATGCGCGCTGTGTTGTGAGCGAAAAGAATATTGATTCAATTTACAATTATTGCTTCATCAAAACACTTTGATTGCGCGTTTTGTGGTTAGCGAAATGATAATTTATTCACATTACTATTATTTCGCCATCCAAATTCTTTGAATGCGCACTGTGTTGTGAGCGAAGGGATAATTAATGGAATTCACAATTATTCCGTCATCAAAACACTTTGAATGCGCGCTGTGCTGTGAGCGAAGAGATAATTAATGGGATTCACAATTATTCCGTCATCAAAACACTTTGAATGCGAGCTGTGTTGTGATCGAAGGGATAATTAATGCAATTCACAATTATTCCGTCATCAAAACACTTTGAATGCGCGCTGTGTTGTGAGCGAAGGAAAATTAATTGAATTTACAATTATTCCGTCATCACAATACTTTGAAGGTGGGCTGTGTTGTGAGCCAATTGAGAATTTATTCTAATTACAATTGTTTCAACATCAAAACACTTTGAATGCGCGCTGTGTTGTGAGCGAAGAGATAATTAATTAAATTCCCAATTATTGCTTCATCAAAACACTTTGATTGCGCGTTTTGTGGTTAGCGAAAGGATAATTTATTCACATTACTATTATTTCGGCATCCAAATTAATTGAATGCGCGCTGTGTTGTGAGCGAAGGGATAATTAATGCAATTCACAATTATTCCGTCATCAAAACACTTTGAATGCGCGCTGTGCTGTGAGCGAAGAGATAATTAATGGGATTCACAATTATTCCGTCATCAAAACACTTTGAATGCGCGCTGTGCTGTGAGCGAAGA
The DNA here is from genome assembly GCA_029948255.1 of Telmatactis stephensoni. Taxonomy (NCBI): domain Eukaryota; kingdom Metazoa; phylum Cnidaria; class Anthozoa; order Actiniaria; family Isophelliidae; genus Telmatactis; species Telmatactis stephensoni. The sequence continues at coordinate 20,774 of JALIZF010000506.1, read as the reverse complement.
GATAATTAATGGGATTCACAATTATTCCGTCATCAAAACACTTTGAAGGCGAGCTGTGTTGTGATCGAAGGGATAATTAATGCAATTCACAATTATTCCGTCATCAAAACACTTTGAATGCGCGCTGTGTTGTGAGCGAAGGAAAATTAATTGAATTTACAATTATTCCGTCATCACAATACTTTGAAGGTGGGCTGTGTTGTGAGCCAATTGAGAATTTATTCTAATTACAATTGTTTCAACATCAAAACACTTTGAATGCGCGCTGTGTTGTGAGCGAAGAGATAATTAATTAAATTCACAATTATTTTGTCATCAAAACACTTTGATTGCGCGCTTTGTGGTGAGCGAAGGGATAATTAATGAAATTCACAATTATTCCGTCATCAAACAACATTGAATGCGCGCTGTGTTGTGAGTGAAGAGATAATTAATGCAATTCACAATTATTCCGTCATCAAAACACTTTGAAGGCGAGCTGTGTTTTGAGCGAAGAGATAATTAATGCAATTCACAATTATTCCGTCATCAAAGCACTTTGAATGCGCGCTGTGTTTTGAGCGAAGGAAAATTAATTGAATTTACAATTATTCCGTCATCACAATACTTTGAAGGTGGGCTGTGTTGTGAGCCAATTGAGAATTTATTCTAATTACAATTGTTTCAACATCAAAACACTTTGAATGCGCGCTGTGTTGTGAGCGAAGAGATAATTAATTAAATTCACAATTATTTTGTCATCAAAACACTTTGATTGCGCGTTTTGTGGTTAGCGAAAGGATAATTTATTCACATTAGGATTATTTCGGCATCCAAATTCTTTGAATGCGCGCTTTGTTGTGAGCGAAGGGATAATTAATGGGATTCATTATTATTCCGTCATCAAAGCACTTTGAATGCGCGCTGTGTTGTGAGCGAAAAGAATATTGATTCAATTTACAATTATTGCTTCATCAAAACACTTTGATTACGCGTTTTGTGGTTAGCGAAAGGATGGTTTATTCACATTACTATTATTTCGGCATCCAAATTCTTTGAATGCGCGCTGTGTTTTGAGCGAAGGAAAATTAATTGAATTTACAATTATTCCGTCATCACAATACTTTGAAGGTGGGCTGTGTTGTGAGCCAATTGATAATTTATTCTAATTACAATTGTTTCAACATCAAAACACTTGGAATGCGAGCTGTGTTGTGAGCGAAGACATAATTAATTGAATTTACAATTATTTTGTTATCGAAGCACTTTGAATGCGCGCTGTGTTGTGAGCGAAAAGAATATTGATTGAATTTACAATTATTGCTTCATCAAAACACTTTGATTGCGCGTTTTGTGGTTAGCGAAATGATAATTTATTCACATTACTATTATTTCGCCATCCAAATTCTTTGAATGCGCACTGTGTTGTGAGCGAAGGGATAATTAATGGAATTCACAATTATTCCGTCATCAAAACACTTTGAATGCGCGCTGTGTTGTGAGCGAAGAGATACTTTATGGTATTCACAATTATTCCGTCATCAAAACACTTTGAATGCGCGCTGTGTTGTGAGCGAAAAGATAATTGATGCGATTCACAATTATTCCGTCATCAAAACACTTTGAAGGCGAGCTGTGTTGTGATCGAAGGGATAATTAATGCAATTCACAATTATTCCGTCATCAAAACACTTTGAATGCGCGCTGTGTTGTGAGCGAAGGAAAATTAATATAATTTACAATTATTCCGTCATCACAATACTTTGAAGGTGGGCTGTGTTGTGAGCCAATTGAAAATTTATTCTAATTACAATTGTTTCAACATCAAAACACTTTGAATGCGCGCTGTGTTGTGAGCGAAGAGATAATTAATTAAATTCACAATTATTTTGTCATCAAAACACTTTGATTGCGCGCTTTGTGGTGAGCGAAGGGATAATTAATGAAATTCACAATTATTCCGTCATCAAACAACTTTGAATGCGCGCTGTGTTGTGAGTGAAGAGATAATTAATGCAATTCACAATTATTCCGTCATCAAAACACTTTGAATGCGCGCTGTGTTGTGAGCGAAAAGATAATTGATGCGATTCACAATTATTCCGTCATCAAAACACTTTGAATGCGCGCTGTGTTGTGAGCGAAAAGAATATTGATTCAATTTACAATTATTGCTTCATCAAAACACTTTGATTGCGCGTTTTGTGGTTAGCGAAATGATAATTTATTCACATTACAATTATTTCGCCATCCAAATTCTTTGAATGCGCACTGTGTTGTGAGCGAAGGGATAATTAATGGAATTCACAATTATTCCGTCATCAAAACACTTTGAATGGGCGCTGTGTTGTGAGCGAAGGAAAATTAATTGAATTTACAATTATTCCGTCATCACAATACTTTGAAGGTGGGCTGTGTTGTGAGCCAATTGAGAATTTATTCTAATTACAATTGTTTCAACATCAAAACACTTTGAATGCGCGCTGTGTTGTGAGCGAAGAGATAATTAATTAAATTCACAATTATTTTGTCATCAAAACACTTTGATTGCGCGTTTTGTGGTTAGCGAAAGGATAATTTATTCACATTAGGATTATTTCGGCCTCCAAATTCTTTGAAATCGCGCTTTGTTGTGAGCAAAGGGATAATTAATGGGATTCATTATTATTCCGTCATCAAAGCACTTTGAATGCACGCTGTGTTGTGTGCGAAAAGAATATTGATTCAATTTACAATTATTGCTTCATCAAAACACTTTGATTGCGCGTTTTGTGGTTAGCGAAAGGATAATTTATTCACATTACTATTATTTCGGCATCCAAATTAATTGAATGCGCGCTGTGTTGTGAGCGAAGGGATAATTAATGCAATTCACAATTATTCCGTCATCAAAACACTTTGAAGGCGAGCTGTGTTGTGATCGAAGGGATAATTAATGCAATTCACAATTATTCCGTCATCAAAACACTTTGAATGCGCGCTGTGTTGTGAGCGAAGAGGTTATTAATTAAATTCACAATTATTTTGTCATCAAAACACTTTGATTGCGCGTTTTGTGGTTAGCGAAAGGATAATTTATTCACATTAGGATTATTTCGGCATCCAAATTCTTTGAATGCGCGCTTTGTTGTGAGCGAAGGGATAATTAATGGGATTCATTATTATTCCGTCATCAAAGCACTTTGAATGCGCGCTGTGTTGTGAGCGAAAAGAATATTGATTCAATTTACAATTATTGCTTCATCAAAACACTTTGATTGCGCGTTTTGTGGTTAGCGAAAGGATAGTTTATTCACATTACTATTATTTCGGCATCCAAATTCTTTGAATGCGCGCTGTGTTTTAAGCGAAGGAAAATTAATTGAATTTACAATTATTCCGTCATCACAATACTTTGAAGGTGGGCTGTGTTGTGAGCCAATTGATAATTTATTCCAATTACAATTGTTTCAACATCAAAACACTTGGAATGCGAGCTGTGTTGTGAGTGAAGACATAATTAAGGTGACTGACTACGTTGGCAAAAAGTAATTAAATATCGTTTAAACCACAATTTTCTAGAACGAAATTTAATGCTGATCCCAAAAACGAAAAGAAAAAAGAGGGGTCCCGCACTCGTTTCCGAGATAATCAGCATTGTATGAATGCCTATCTCCGAATTTTTGATGCGAAAATCGCTCAACCGGAAGTGAATAGAAAATAAATTAAGAATTAGGGAAATAACATTTCTACAAAGGCTACAATTGCGTAAATATTAGCTAATGGAGTATTCTGCGAAATGGCATAGATACTTTTGATGTGAGAACAGCAAAATACCTTCATTCCTTGGCTTTTGTGCCGCGAGTACCAACCACAATTGTCCTCATGTCGAGCAAAATTTTATACAAAAATCAATTTTTTCATATGCTAGAATAATTAACTTTTTTTGCAAAATTGATATGATTGAGATTTTTAGGTGTGTTTTTAAATAAACGAAAAAAAAGTATAGGGTCCCGTGCAAAAATGAAGGGTTTTGTGCCTTTGAAGTTGTTAAAAGGGCTAAAAAATGCTAACCGGAAGTGCCGCCATTTTAAAAATGACGCGTAGCGCGAGCTTGATTCAAATTTGTGTTGACGAAAACAAGCGAGCATTCACTGTTTTTTTCCAAAAAGAAAATATTTTTACTTCATTCCTTAATGATTTTGAGTATTTAAATCCACAAGAATAAATTTGGAACTGATTTTTGTACAAAAACTTAGGCCCTGTTCAAACGAGTTCTCAAGTCGATTCAAGTTTTGACTTGCGCGGGCTTGCATCTTCGTTTGAACACCAACTTGCATCGACTTGCGTCTACTTGCATCGACTTGAGAGCACTTTGAACGTGCTCAAATTTTTTCTCAAGTCGATGCAAGTTTTTCCTCGTTTGAACAGTCACCACGCTAAACTTCATAAGTTGTTTTTCATATTATTTCATCCGAACTTCTGCACATTTCGTCTCCTACTAATAATTCAAACAAAAAGAAAACTGATTTTCTCGCTGTCCTTCAGCTAACTGATTTTCCTTGAACGTTTTTGAACATTTTTCATCGACTTGCGTGGAGAGGTGTTCAAACGAAGACGCAAATTTCAAGTCAAAACTTGAATCGACTTGAGAGCTCGTTTGAACAAGGCCTTAAGTTTTTCTATGATTTTTGTTGTTCGCTGAAATCTCCGCGCGCTATGACATTGCTTAAGACGTAATGCGCGAAATCATGCGCAGTGCCAACGTAGTCAGTCACCTTAATTCAATTTACAATTATTTTGTTATCGAAGCACTTTGAATGCGCGCTGTGTTGTGAGCGAAAAGAATATTGATTCAATTTACAATTATTGCTTCATCAAAACACTTTGATTGCGCGTTTTTTGGTTAGCGAAATGATAATTTATTCACATTACTATTATTTCGCCATCCAAATTCTTTGAATGCGCACTGTGTTGTGAGCGAAGGGATAATTAATGGAATTCACAATTATTCCGTCATCAAAACACTTTGAATGCGCGCTGTGTTGTGAGCGAAGAGATAATTTATGGTATTCACAATTATTCCGTCATCAAAACACTTTGAATGCGCGCTGTGTTGTGAGCGAAAAGATAATTGATGCGATTCACAATTATTCCGTCATCAAAACACTTTGAAGGCGAGCTGTGTTGTGATCGAAGGGATAATTAATGCAATTCACAATTATTCCGTCATCAAAACACTTTGAATGCGCGCTGTGTTGTGAGCGAAGGAAAATTAATTGAATTTACAATTATTCCGTCATCACAATACTTTGAAGGTGGGCTGTGTTGTGAGACAATTGAGAATTTATTCTAATTACAATTCTTTCAACATAAAAACACTTTGAATGCGCGCTGTGTTGTGAGCGAAGAGATAATTAATTAAATTCACAATTATTTTGTCATCAAAACACTTTGATTGCGCGCTTTGTGGTGAGCGAAAGGAATATTGATTCAATTTACAATTATTGCTTCATCAAAACACTTTGATTGCGCGTTTTGTGGTTAGCGAAAGGATAATTTATTCACATTACTATTATTTCGGCATCCAAATTCTTTGAATGCGCGCTGTGTTGTGAGCGAAGGGATAATTAATGCAATTCACAATTATTCCGTCATCAAAACACTTTGAATGCGCGCTGTGTTGTGAGCGAAGACATAATTAATTCAATTTACAATTATTTTGTCATCAAAGCACTTTGAATGCGCGCTGTGTTGTAAGCGAAAAGAATATTGATTCAATTTACAATTATTGCTTCATCAAAACACTTTGATTGCGCGCTTTGTGGTTAGCGAAAGGATAATTAATGGAATTCACAATTATTCCGTCATCAAACAACTTTGAATGCGCGCTGTGTTTTGAGCGAAGAGATAATTAATGCAATTCACAATTATTCCGTCATCAAAGCACTTTGAATGCGCGCTGTGTTTTGAGCGAATGAAAATTAATTGAATTTACAATTATTCCGTCATCACAATACTTTGAAGGTGGGCTGTGTTGTGAGCCAATTGAGAATTTATTCTAATTACAATTGTTTCAACATCAAAACACTTTGAATGCGCGCTGTGTTGTGAGCGAAAAGAATATTGATTGAATTTACAATTATTGCTTCATCAAAACACTTTGATTGCGCGTTTTGTGGTTACCGAAAGGATAATTTATTCACATTACTATTATTTCGCCATCCAAATTCTTTGAATGCGCGCTGTGTTGTGAGCGAAGAGATAATTAATGGGATTCACAATTATTCCGTCATCAAAACACTTTGAATGCGCGCTGTGTTGTGAGCGAAGAGATAATTAATGGGATTCACAATTATTCCGTCATCAAAACACTTTGAATGCGCGCTGTGTTGTGAGCGAAGAGATAATTAATGGGATTCACAATTATTCCGTCATCAAAACACTTTGAATGCGCGCTGTGTTGTGAGCGAAGAGATAATTAATGGGATTCACAATTATTCCGTCATCAAAACACTTTGAATGCGCGCTGTGTTGTGAGCGAAGAGATAATTAATGGGATTCACAATTATTCCGTCATCAAAACACTTTGAATGCGCGCTGTGTTGTGAGCGAAGAGATAATTAATTAAATTCACAATTATTTTGTCATCAAAACACTTTGATTGCGCGTTTTGTGGTTAGCGAAAGCATAATTTATTCACATTAGGATTATTTCGGCATCCAAATTCTTTGAATGCGCGCTTTGTTGTGAGCGAAGGGATAATTAATGGGATTCATTATTATTCCGTCATCAAAGCACTTTGAATGCGCGCTGTGTTGTGAGCGAAGAGATAATTAATGGTATTCACAATTATTCCGTCATCAAAACACTTTGAATGCGAGCTGTGTCGTGAGCGAAGACATAATTAATTCAATTTACAATTATTTTGACATCAAAGCACTATGAATGCGCGCTGTGTTGTGAGCGAAAAGAATATTGATTTAATTTACAATTATTGCTTCATCAAAACACTTTGATTGCGCGTTTTGTGGTTAGCGAAAGGATAATTTATTCACATTACTATTATTTCGGCATCCAAATTCTTTGAATGCGCGCTGTGTTTTGAGCGAAGGAAAATTAATTGAATTTACAATTATTCCGTCATCACAATACTTTGAAGGTGGGCTGTGTTGTGAGCCAATTGATAATTTATTCTAATTACAATTGTTTCAACATCAAAACACTTGGAATGCGAGCTGTGTTGTGAGCGAAGACATAATTAATTCAATTTACAATTATTTTGTTATCGAAGCACTTTGAATGCGCGCTGTGTTGTGAGCGAAAAGAATATTGATTCAATTTACAATTATTGCTTCATCAAAACACTTTGATTGCGCGTTTTGTGGTTAGCGAAATGATAATTTATTCACATTACTATTATTTCGCCATCCAAATTCTTTGAATGCGCACTGTGTTGTGAGCGAAGGGATAATTAATGGAATTCACAATTATTCCGTCATCAAAACACTTTGAATGCGCGCTGTGTTGTGAGCGAAGAGATAATTTATGGTATTCACAATTATTCCGTCATCAAAACACTTTGAATGCGCGCTGTGTTGTGAGCGAAAAGATAATTGATGCGATTCACAATTATTCCGTCATCAAAACACTTTGAAGGCGAGCTGTGTTGTGATCGAAGGGATAATTAATGCAATTCACAATTATTCCGTCATCAAAACACTTTGAATGCGCGCTGTGTTGTGAGCGAAGGAAAATTAATTGAATTTACAATTATTCCGTCATCACAATACTTTGAAGGTGGGCTGTGTTGTGAGACAATTGAGAATTTATTCTAATTACAATTCTTTCAACATAAAAACACTTTGAATGCGCGCTGTGTTGTGAGCGAAGAGATAATTAATTAAATTCACAATTATTTTGTCATCAAAACACTTTGATTGCGCGCTTTGTGGTGAGCGAAAGGAATATTGATTCAATTTACAATTATTGCTTCATCAAAACACTTTGATTGCGCGTTTTGTGGTTAGCGAAAGGATAATTTATTCACATTACTATTATTTCGGCATCCAAATTCTTTGAATGCGCGCTGTGTTGTGAGCGAAGGGATAATTAATGCAATTCACAATTATTCCGTCATCAAAACACTTTGAATGCGCGCTGTGTTGTGAGCGAAGACATAATTAATTCAATTTACAATTATTTTGTCATCAAAGCACTTTGAATGCGCGCTGTGTTGTAAGCGAAAAGAATATTGATTCAATTTACAATTATTGCTTCATCAAAACACTTTGATTGCGCGCTTTGTGGTTAGCGAAAGGATAATTAATGGAATTCACAATTATTCCGTCATCAAACAACTTTGAATGCGCGCTGTGTTTTGAGCGAAGAGATAATTAATGCAATTCACAATTATTCCGTCATCAAAGCACTTTGAATGCGCGCTGTGTTTTGAGCGAATGAAAATTAATTGAATTTACAATTATTCCGTCATCACAATACTTTGAAGGTGGGCTGTGTTGTGAGCCAATTGAGAATTTATTCTAATTACAATTGTTTCAACATCAAAACACTTTGAATGCGCGCTGTGTTGTGAGCGAAAAGAATATTGATTGAATTTACAATTATTGCTTCATCAAAACACTTTGATTGCGCGTTTTGTGGTTACCGAAAGGATAATTTATTCACATTACTATTATTTCGGCATCCAAATTCTTTGAATGCGCGCTGTGTTGTGAGCGAAGAGATAATTAATGGGATTCACAATTATTCCGTCATCAAAACACTTTGAATGCGCGCTGTGTTGTGAGCGAAGAGATAATTAATGGGATTCACAATTATTCCGTCATCAAAACACTTTGAATGCGCGCTGTGTTGTGAGCGAAGAGATAATTAATGGGATTCACAATTATTCCGTCATCAAAACACTTTGAATGCGCGCTGTGTTGTGAGCGAAGAGATAATTAATGGGATTCACAATTATTCCGTCATCAAAACACTTTGAATGCGCGCTGTGTTGTGAGCGAAGAGATAATTAATGGGATTCACAATTATTCCGTCATCAAAACACTTTGAATGCGCGCTGTGTTGTGAGCGAAGAGATAATTAATTAAATTCACAATTATTTTGTCATCAAAACACTTTGATTGCGCGTTTTGTGGTTAGCGAAAGCATAATTTATTCACATTAGGATTATTTCGGCATCCAAATTCTTTGAATGCGCGCTTTGTTGTGAGCGAAGGGATAATTAATGGGATTCATTATTATTCCGTCATCAAAGCACTTTGAATGCGCGCTGTGTTGTGAGCGAAGAGATAATTAATGGTATTCACAATTATTCCGTCATGAAAACACTTTGAATGCGAGCTGTGTCGTGAGCGAAGACATAATTAATTCAATTTACAATTATTTTGACATCAAAGCACTATGAATGCGCGCTGTGTTGTGAGCGAAAAGAATATTGATTTAATTTACAATTATTGCTTCATCAAAACACTTTGATTGCGCGTTTTGTGGTTAGCGAAAGGATAATTTATTCACATTACTATTATTTCGGCATCCAAATTCTTTGAATGCGCGCTGTGTTTTGAGCGAAGGAAAATTAATTGAATTTACAATTATTCCGTCATCACAATACTTTGAAGGTGGGCTGTGTTGTGAGCCAATTGATAATTTATTCTAATTACAATTGTTTCAACATCAAAACACTTGGAATGCGAGCTGTGTTGTGAGCGAAGACATAATTAATTGAATTTACAATTATTTTGTTATCGAAGCACTTTGAATGCGCGCTGTGTTGTGAGCGAAAAGAATATTGATTCAATTTACAATTATTGCTTCATCAAAACACTTTGATTGCGCGTTTTGTGGTTAGCGAAAGGATAATTTATTCACATTACTATTATTTCGCCATCGAAATTCTTTGAATGCGCACTGTGTTGTGAGCGAAGGGATAATTAATGGAATTCACAATTATTCCGTCATCAAAACACTTTGAATGCGCGCTGTGTTGTGAGCGAAGAGATAATTAATGGGATTCACAATTATTCCGTCATCAAAACACTTTGAATGCGCTTTTTGTGGTTAGCGAAAGGATAATTTATTCACATTACTATTATTTGGTCATCAAAGCACTTTGAATGCGCGCTGTGTTGTGAGCGAAAAGAATATTGATTCAATTTACAATTATTGCTTCATCAAAAAACTTTGATTGCGCGTTTTGTGGTTAGCGAAAGGATAGTTTATTCACATTACTATTATTTCGGCATCCAAATTCTTTGAATGCGCGCTTTGTTGTGAGCGAAGGGATAATTAATGGCATTCATTATTATTCCGTCATCAAAACACTTTGAATTCGCGCTGTGTTGTGAGCGAAGAGATAATTAATGGGATTCACAATTATTCCGTCATCAAAACACTTTGAATTCGCGCTGTGTTGTGAGCGAAGAGATAATTAATGCAATTCACAATTATTCCGTCATCAAAACACTTTGAATGCGCGCTGTGTTGTGAGCGAAAAGAATATTGATTCAATTTACAATTATTGCTTCATCAAAACACTTTGATTGCGCGCTTTGTGGTTAGCGAAAGGATAATTTATTCAAATTACTATTATTTCGGCATCGAAATTCTTTGAATGCGCGCTGTGTTGTGAGCGAAGGGATAATTAATGGAATTCACAATTATTCCGTCATCAAAACACTTTGAATGCGCGCTGTGTTTTGAGCGAAGAGATAATTAATGAATTCACAATTATTCCGTCATCAAACAAAATTTGAATGCGCGCTGTGTTTTGAGCGAAGAGATAATTAATGCAATTCACAATTATTCCGTCATCAAAGCACTTTGAATGCGCGCTGTGTTTTGAGCGAAGGAAAATTAATTGAATTTACAATTATTCCGTCACCACAATACTTTGAAGGTGGGCTGTGTTGTGAACCAATTGATAATTTATTCTAATTACAATTGTTTCAACATCAAAACACTTTGAATGCGCGCTGTGTTGTGAGCGAAGGGATAATTAATGGAATTCACAATTATTCCGTCATCAAAACACTTTGAATGCGCGCTGTGTTGTGAGCGAAGAGATAATTAATGGTATTCACAATTATTCCGTCATCAAAACACTTTGAATGCGAGCTGTGTCGTGAGCGAAGACATAATTAATTCAATTTACAATTATTTTGACATCAAAGCACTATGAATGCGCGCTGTGTTGTGAGCGAAAAGAATATTGATTCAATTTACAATTATTGCTTCATCAAAACACTTTGATTGCGCGTTTTGTGGTTAGCGAAAGGATAATTTATTCACATTACTATTATTTCGGCATCCAAATTCTTTGAATGCGCGCTGTGTTTTGAGCGAAGGAAAATTAATTGAATTTACAATTATTCCGTCATCACAATACTTTGAATGTGGGCTGTGTTGTGAGCCAATTGATAATTTATTCTAATTACAATTGTTTCAACATCAAAACACTTGGAATGCGAGCTGTGTTGTGAGCAAAGACATAATTAATTGAATTTACAATTATTTTGTTATCGAAGCACTTTGAATGCGCGCTGTGTTGTGAGCGAAAAGAATATTGATTCAATTTACAATTATTGCTTCATCAAAACACTTTGATTGCGCGTTTTGTGGTTAGCGAAATGATAATTTATTCACATTACTATTATTTCGCCATCCAAATTCTTTGAATGCGCACTGTGTTGTGAGCGAAGGGATAATTAATGGAATTCACAATTATTCCGTCATCAAAACACTTTGAATGCGCGCTGTGTTGTGAGCGAAGAGATAATTAATGGGATTCACAATTATTCCGTCATCAAAACACTTTGAATGCGCTTTTTGTGGTTAGCGAAAGGATAATTTATTCACATTACTATTATTTTGTCATCAAAGCACTTTGAATGCGCGCTGTGTTGTGAGCGAAAAGAATATTGATTCAATTTACAATTATTGCTTCATCAAAACACTTTGATTGCGCGCTTTGTGGTTAGCGAAAGGATAATTTATTCAAATTACTATTATTTCGGCATCCAAATTCTTTGAATGCGCGCTGTGTTGTGAGCGAAGGGATAATTAATGGCATTCACAATTATTCCGTCATCAAAACACTTTGAATGCGCGCTGTGTTTTGAGCGAAGAGATAATTAATGAATTCACAATTATTCCGTCATCAAACAACTTTGAATGCGCGCTGTGTTGTGAGCGAAGAGATAATTAATGCAATTCACAATTATTCCGTCATCAAAGCACTTTGAATGCGCGCTGTGTTTTGAGCGAAGGAAAATTAATTGAATTTACAATTATTCCGTCATCACAATACTTTGAAGGTGGGCTGTGTTGTGAGCCAATTGATAATTTATTCTAATTACAATTGTTTCAACATCAAAACACTTGGAATGCGAGCTGTGTTGTGAGCGAAGACATAATTAATTGAATTTACAATTATTTTGTTATCGAAGCACTTTGAATGCGCGCTGTGTTGTGAGCGAAAAGAATATTGATTCAATTTACAATTATTGCTTCATCAAAACACTTAGCCTGCTATGCAGCCGCTCCTTTGTGTCACGCGACGCGTATCCCCACGTAGCGTCTGCTTACTTGAGCGGAACATTCCTTTCTCGTAATTGGCCAATAAGCATGAAGCTTCCAAAATCAAGAAACCTGGACTTTGACCTCGATCACATTTCACGGGAAGCTAAAAAACCTAGAGAAAGGATTTCAAGATATATGCAATGTTTTTAAAATTGACGCTCTAAATACTTATCAAAAAGAAGCAATCGAAGTTTTAATCAATCGGAAACGTGATGTTTTTGTAAATTTACCAACTGGCTACGGAAAATCGCTTATTTATCAAACTTTGCCGTTGCTATTTGACTCGTTGGGACAATCTAAACTAGAAAAGCACATCGTTGTGGTTGTATCGCCTCTGATTAGTCTTATGACAGATCAAGTCGCCAAACTTCAGCAACTTGGTTGTTTTACACGACTTTCAGCACTGTCACTTTGATCGTATTCTGTTTCTCTTCTAAGTCTCTTTGCTCGCCACGATGATTTCGTGGTCTGGAAGATCTTTACGATTTCTTCTTGGATTGTTTCTAAAGAAATTTTAGCTTTCTTGTAGCGGATCAATCGCTTATAGCATGATTTCGAGCAAATAAATGAGTTTCTCGAAGGATACGAGACATCCACGTTTAAGTTGAGAACGCTGTCGATTAATTGGGAAATATTTTCCGTACTCTTTCCGAACACATTAACCCGCTCCTTTTTCACTGCTTCGACACCACAAAGAAAGCATTTTGAATTTTCTTCAATGACTTTTTGAGGAGTAACTTCCATATAACATATAAACAAGAAGTGGCATCGATTAGCTAAATCTTTTAGCGGGGAAAGTTTCTATCGAAGCATTTGATTGGTTCCCTTCTTAACAATAAGTGATTTTTAATTGGCTCATGAATACAAAGAGAAAGGAATGTTCCGCTCAAGTAAGCAGACGCTACGTGGGGATACGCGTCGCGTGACACAAAGGAGCGGCTGCATAGGAGGCTACAAAACACTTTGATTGCGCGTTTTGTGGTTAGCGAAATGATAATTTATTCACATTACTATTATTTCGCCATCCAAATTCTTTGAATGCGCACTGTGTTGTGAGCGAAGGGATAATTAATGGGATTCACAATTATTCCGTCATCAAAACACTTTGAATGCGCTTTTTGTGGTTAGCGAAAGGATAATTTATTCACATTACTATTATTTTGTCATCAAAGCACTTTGAATGCGCGCTGTGTTGTGAGCGAAAAGAATATTGATTCAATTTACAATTATTGCTTCATCAAAACACTTTGATTGCGCGTTTTGTGGTTAGCGAAAGGATAATTTATTCACATTACTATTATTTCGGCATCCAAATTCTTTGAATGCGCGCTTTGTTGTGAGCGAAGGGATAATTAATGGAATTCATTATTATTCCGTCATCAAAACACTTTGAATTCGCGCTGTGTTGTGAGCGAAGAGATAATTAATGCAATTCACAATTATTCCGTCATCAAAACACTTTGAATGCGCGCTGTGTTGTGAGCGAAAAGAATATTGATTCAATTTACAATTATTGCTTCATCAAAACACTTTGATTGCGCGCTTTGTGGTTAGCGAAAGGATAATTTATTCAAATTACTATTATTTCGGCATCCAAATTCTTTGAATGCGCGCTGTGTTGTGAGCGAAGGGATAATTAATGGAATTCACAATTATTCCGTCATCAAAACACTTTGAATGCGCGCTGTGTTTTGAGCGAAGAGATAATTAATGAATTCACAATTATTCCGTCATCAAACAACTTTGAATGCGCGCTGTGTTGTGAGCGAAGAGATAATTAATGCAATTCACAATTATTCCGTCATCAAAGCACTTTGAATGCGCGCTGTGTTTTAAGCGAAGGAAAATTAATTGAATTTACAATTATTCCGTCATCACAATACTTTGAAGGTGGGCTGTGTTGTGAGCCAATTGATAATTTATTCTAATTACAATTGTTTCAACATCAAAACACTTTGAATGCGCGCTGTGTTGTGAGCGAAGGGATAATTAATGGAATTCACAATTATTCCGTCATCAAAACACTTTGAATGCGCGCTGTGTTGTGAGCGAAGAGATAATTAATGGTATTCACAATTATTCCGTCATCAAAACACTTTGAATGCGAGCTGTGTCGTGAGCGAAGACATAATTAATTCAATTTACAATTATTTTGACATCAAAGCACTATGAATGCGCGCTGTGTTGTGAGCGAAAAGAATATTGATTCAATTTACAATTATTGCTTCATCAAAACACTTTGATTGCGCGTTTTGTGGTTAGCGAAAGGATAATTTATTCACATTACTATTATTTCGGCATCCAAATTCTTTGAATGCGCACTGTGTTTTGAGCGAAGGAAAATTAATTGAATTTACAATTATTCCGTCATCACAATACTTTGAAGGTGGGCTGTGTTGTGAGCCAATTGATAATTTATTCTAATTACAATTGTTTCAACATCAAAACACTTGGAATGCGAGCTGTGTTGTGAGCGAAGACATAATTAATTCAATTTACAATTATTTTGTTATCGAAGCACTTTGAATGCGCGCTGTGTTGTGAGCGAAAAGAATATTGATTCAATTTACAATTATTGCTTCATCAAAACACTTTGATTGCGCGTTTTGTGGTTAGCGAAATGATAATTTATTCACATTACTATTATTTCGCCATCCAAATTCTTTGAATGCGCACTGTGTTGTGAGCGAAGGGATAATTAATGGAATTCACAATTATTCCGTCATCAAAACACTTTGAATGCGCGCTGTGTTGTGAGCGAAGAGATAATTAATGGGATTCACAATTATTCCGTCATCAAAACACTTTGAATGCGCTTTTTGTGGTTAGCGAAAGGATAATTTATTCACATTACTATTATTTTGTCATCAAAGCACTTTGAATGCGCGCTGTGTTGTGAGCGAAAAGAATATTGATTTAATTTACAATTATTGCTTCATCAAAACACTTTGATTGCGCGTTTTGTGGTTAGCGAAAGGATAATTTATTCACATTACTATTATTTCGGCATCCAAATTCTTTGAATGCGCGCTTTGTTGTGAGCGAAGGGATAATTAATGGAATTCATTATTATTCCGTCATCAAAACACTTTGAATTCGCGCTGTGTTGTGAGCGAAGAGATAATTAATGCAATTCACAATTATTCCGTCATCAAAACACTTTGAATGCGCGCTGTGTTGTGAGCGAAAAGAATATTGATTCAATTTACAATTATTGCTTCATCAAAACACTTTGATTGCGCGCTTTGTGGTTAGCGAAAGGATAATTTATTCAAATTACTATTATTTCGGCATCCAAATTCTTTGAATGCGCGCTGTGTTGTGAGCGAAGGGATAATTAATGGAATTCACAATTATTCCGTCATCAAAACACTTTGAATGCGCGCTGTGTTTTGAGCGAAGAGATAATTAATGCAATTCACAATTATTCCGTCATCAAACAACTTTGAATGCGCGCTGTGTTGTGAGCGAAGAGATAATTAATGCAATTCACAATTATTCCGTCATCAAAGCACTTTGAATGCGCGCTGTGTTTTGAGCGAAGGAAAATTAATTGAATTTACAATTATTCCGTCATCACAATACTTTGAAGGTGGGCTGTGTTGTGAGCCAATTGATAATTTATTCTAATTACAATTGTTTCAACATCAAAACACTTGGAATGCGAGCTGTGTTGTGAGCGAAGACATAATTAATTGAATTTACAATTATTTTGTTATCGAAGCACTTTGAATGCGCGCTGTGTTGTGAGCGAAAAGAATATTGATTCAATTTACAATTATTGCTTCATCAAAACACTTTGATTGCGCGTTTTGTGGTTAGCGAAATGATAATTTATTCACATTACTATTATTTCGCCATCCAAATTCTTTGAATGCGCACTGTGTTGTGAGCGAAGGGATAATTAATGGAATTCACAATTATTCCGTCATCAAAACACTTTGAATGCGCGCTGTGTTGTGAGCGAAGAGATAATTAATGGGATTCACAATTATTCCGTCATCAAAACACTTTGAATGCGCTTTTTGTGGTTAGCGAAAGGATAATTTATTCACATTACTATTATTTTGTCATCAAAGCACTTTGAATGCGCGCTGTGTTGTGAGCGAAAAGAATATTGATTCAATTTACAATTATTGCTTCATCAAAAGACTTTGATTGCGCGTTTTGTGGTTAGCGAAAGGATAATTTATTCACATTACTATTATTTCGGCATCCAAATTCTTTGAATGCGCGCTTTGTTGTGAGCGAAGGGATAATTAATGGAATTCATTATTATTCCGTCATCAAAACACTTTGAATTCGCGCTGTGTTGTGAGCGAAGAGATAATTAATGCAATTCACAATTATTCCGTCATCAAAACACTTTGAATGCGCGCTGTGTTGTGAGCGAAAAGAATATTGATTCAATTTACAATTATTGCTTCATCAAAACACTTTGATTGCGCGCTTTGTGGTTAGCGAAAGGATAATTTATTCAAATTACTATTATTTCGGCATCGAAATTCTTTGAATGCGCGCTGTGTTTTGAGCGAAGAGATAATTAATGAATTCACAATTATTCCGTCATCAAACAACTTTGAATGCGCGCTGTGTTGTGAGCGAAGAGATAATTAATGCAATTCACAATTATTCCGTCATCAAAGCACTTTGAATGCGCGCTGTGTTTTGAGCGAAGGAAAATTAATTGAATTTACAATTATTCCGTCATCACAATACTTTGAAGGTGGGCTGTGTTGTGAACCAATTGATAATTTATTCTAATTACAATTGTTTCAACATCAAAACACTTTGAATGCGCGCTTTGTGGTGAGCGAAGAGATAATTAATTCAATTCACAATTATTTTCTCATCAAAACACTTTGAATGCGCGCTGTGTTGTGAGCGAAAAGAATATTGATTCAATTTACAATTATTGCTTCATCAAAACACTTTGATTGCATACTTTGTGGTTAGCAAAGAGATAATTTGTTCAAACTACTACTATTTCGTCATCCAATTTCTTTGAATGCGCGCTGTGTTTTGATCGAAGGGATAACTAATTGAATTTACAATCATTGTGTCATCAAAATACTTTAAACGCGTGCTGTTGTGAGCGAAGAGATAATTAATGCAATTGACAATTATTCCGTCATCAAAAAAATATTGAATGCGGGCTTTGTGGTGAGCGAAGGGATATTTTATTCAAATTACATTTATGTTTTCCCCTGTCTGCGCCACACAAAACTATTAAGATGCGCTGCTGCTTTTCCTGAAGCTCGTTTACTGGGCAAGGCAATAACTCAAGACAGCTGAGTTTGGAGTGCTATGGCTGTCAGCGAAGGGACCCACAGCCGCTTTATTAAAACATCCAACATATAATACATCATGTTAAAATACGATATGATGCGGATGTACGAAATGAATCCCTTCGCCTGACAGCTCACGTGTTGTGCTGTCCTCAGTGGGGGGTCACTCAAATTGCCACTACTCCAGTACCCTATACCGACCTCACATGTATGAATGCTCCTACACGAAGACCTACGATTACACAATTCCATAATGCCTCTAGATAAGGCTCAAATAAATACAGCCAAGAGAAAACATAAAAATCGTATTTGCGCGCAAATATTCCATTTGTTTCGTCATCAAAATACTTTTAATGCGCGAAGAGATAACTTATTCAAATTACAATTATTTCGTCATCACAATACTTTGAATGCGCGCTATGTTGTGCGCGAAAGGATAATTTATTCACATTACTATTATTTCGTCATCCAAATTCTTTGAATGCGCGCTGTGTTGTGAGCGAAGGGATAATTAATGCAATTCACAATTATTCCGTCATCAAAACACTTTGAATGCGCGCTGTGTTGTGAGCGAAAAGATAATTGATGCGATTCACAATTATTCCGTCATCAAAACACTTTGAAGGCGAGCTGTGTTATGAGCGAAGACATAATTAATTCAATTTACAATTATTTTGTCATCAAAGCACTTTGAATGCGCCCTGTGTTGTAAGCGAAAAGAATATTGATTCAATTTACAATTATTGCTTCATCAAAACACTTTGATTGCGCGCTTTGTGGTTAGCGAAAGGATAATTTATTCAAATTACTATTATTTCGGCATTCAAGTTTTTTGAATGCGTGCTTTGTTGTGAGCGAATAGATAATTAATGGGATTCACAATTATTCCGTCATCAAAACACTTTGAAGGCGAGCTGTGTTTTGAGCGAAGAGATAATTAATGCAATTCACAATTATTCCGTCATCAAAGCACTTTGAATGCGCGCTGTGTTTTGAGCGAAGGAAAATTAATTGAATTTACAATTATTCCGTCATCACAATACTTTGAAGGTGGGCTGTGTTGTGAGCCAATTGAGAATTTATTCTAATTACAATTGTTTCAACATCAAAACACTTTGAATGTGCGCTGTGTTGTGAGCGAAAAGAATATTGATTCAATTTACAATTATTGCTTCATCAAAACACTTTGATTGCGCGTTTTGTGGTTAGCGAAAGGATAATTTATTCACATTACTATTATTTCGGCATCCAAATTCTTTGAATGCGCGCTTTGTTGTGAGCGAAGGGATAATTAATGGAATTCATTATTATTCCGTCATCAAAACACTTTGAATGCGCGCTGTGTTGTGAGCGAAGAGATAATTAATGGGATTCACAATTATTCCGTCATCAAAACACTTTGTGTTGTGAGCGAAGAGAAAATTAATGCAATTCACAATTATTCCGTCATCAAAACACTTTGAATGCGCGCTGTGTTGTGAGCGAAGAGATAATTAATGGGATTCACAATTATTCCGTCATCAAAACACTTTGAATGCGCGCTGTGTTGTGAGCGAAGAGATAATTAATTGAATTCACAATTATTCCGTCATGAAAACACTTTGAATGCGCGCTGTGTTGTGAGCGAAGAGATAATTAATGGGATTCACAATTATTCCGTCATCAAAACACTTTGAATGCGCGCTGTGTTGTGAGCGAAGAGATAATTAATTGAATTCACAATTATTCCGTCATGAAAACACTTTGAATGCGCGCTGTGTTGTGGGTCAAGAGATATTTAATTCACTATACAATTATTCCGTCCTTGAAACTCTTTGAACGTGCTTTTTTGTGATCGAAGAGATAATGAAGGTGGCTCGACCCAATTTCGCCAGTGCGCGGGTAGTCGAATTGAAGCGGTTATTAATCTCGTTACAGAATTAAGTTGACCAAACGTTTTACCCACACCTACTACAAATGGACCGAATTTTATAATGATACTAGTTTGGTTGAAATCAGAGCTTTTTTAATATCGAAATTGTTATACACTGGATTTGAAATTTTGCCAATTTTCTGAAAATCCAGACCTCGACGAGAAAAACGATTTATGAGACTTTGTAAATCAAATATTTGTCTATAATGTGAGAGCGTTTCAAGAAATTCTATTAAGCCGATTTTGAGTAAAACGGAGCAATTATTTAACTTTGAAGAAATTTAAATCCGCGGATGCTTTACTAAATTAATTTTATAACAATGATTTTCCAAAGAAAAGTTGTAATATTGTTGGTTCCAAATAATACCAGGCATGGTTCTTTACTTTGTGAATATGTCATCGTATTTGCAGTGTTTGATCGCCGTTGAGACGACTGTACGTAGAGCACTAAATTGCCGCGTTTATCTCAGAATTTCGACATCCACGTTAATAATACTGTTTCTTGAAAACTAGTAGATATTTTTTTTATTTATTTCTCGATACGGAATATTCAATCCTTTACCAGTAAGGTGTGTAAATTACAAAGGCATTGAAGTTTTTCAAGACTATTAAATGATTTTTTGCCATATGTGCATCTCTATTCTCCGAGTTGTTGCCGGTGATTGATTCAGGCTTTATGATACACCTATTTCAAAAAAGGTTGTCGTACGAGAGGTCTCAAGCCTACGCGACTAGACCGAAAAGGAGTATGGGTAGTTGTAAAACTTCAATTTCTTTTTGGCTTTGGTCGTAATTTTAGCATCAGCAAATAAAGGTCTTTAATGTATTAGGTCATAAAAAGCGGAATTTCAGTTATTGGTTGGATATTTATATGGTTTTACAACTTAAGTAATATTTACCCATGCTTCCTTTCGGGTGAGTCGCGTAGGCTTTCCCCGACAACTTTTATTGAAATAGGTATATGCATGCCTGCATGCGTGTCGCTTTGGCGCCTCGTGCAAAAAATGCAAATA